>CAUYPK010114106.1:0-22971 GCA_963574355.1 Loris lydekkerianus | reverse complement strand
CATAGCTGTGTACATTAATGCAATCATAGGGCACAATACACTGGTTTTATATGCAATTTGAAATATTTTCATCACACTGGTTAACATAGCCTTTCTGGCATTTTCTTAGTTATTGTGTTAAGACATTTATATTCTACATTTAGTAAGTTTCACATGTACCCTTGTAAGATGCACTGTAGGTGTGATCCCACCAATCACTCTCCCTTCACCTATCCTCCCCTCTCCCCTTCCTCTCCCCTTTCCCCATATTCTTGGGCTATAATTGGGTCATAGCTTTCATATGAAAGCTACAAATTGGTTTCATAGTAGGGCTGAGTACCTTGGGTACTTCTTCCTCCATTCTTGAGATACTTTGCTAAGAAGAATATGTTCCAGCTTCATCCACGTAAACATGAAAGAGGTGAAGTCTCCATCTTTCTTTAAGAATGCATAATATTCCATGATGCACATATACCACAATTTATTAATCCATTGTGGGTCGATGGGCACTTGGGCTTTTCCCATGACTTAGCAATTATGAATTATTGGGCTGCAATAAACATTCTGGTACAAATATCTTTGTTATGATGTGATTTTTGGTCTTCTGGATATACACCTAGTAGAGGGATTGTAGGATCAAATGGCAGGTCTATTTTCAGATCTCTAATTGTTCTCCAAACATCTTTCCAAAGGGAACGTATTACTTTGCATTCCCACCAGCAATGTAGAATCTATGCCAATAAAACCAGAGATGTTGGCATGGATGTATGCGTTCACCTATTAATAGACCTTATTCAATATTACAATTAAAGCTGCTATGAACATTTGTATGAAAGTATTTAACTTTCATTTCTATTAGTTAAATACCTACCAGCATAATGTACCATCTTACATTCCTACTAGTAGCATATAAAAGTTCCATTTACATCATATCCTTGCCAAAGCTTGGGATAGACAGACTTTATGATTTCAGTCAGCATAAAATAGGTATTTAGTAGTCTCCTTGTGGTTTTTATTTTCACTTTGCTAATGACTAATGATGTGAAGCAAGTATTTGCTTACTTGCCCCCCATATGCCTGCATTGGTGGTCTGCTCAAATTTTTAGTGTCTTTTCAACTTCTCCAGAGTTTTCTTTCTAGAAATCTTTCACTATTTTGGTTAGGTTTATTCCTAGGTTCTTTACTTTATGAATATCTATTATAAATGAGATGATTTTGTTAGTTTATTTTTCAGATTATTTACTGCTGGCATATGGAAATGCTACCGATTTTTGCATATTAATCTTGTATCCTGAAACTTTATGCAATTTGTTTATCAGTTCTAACAGTAGCATTTATACATTTATACATTTCTAGATAGAAGATCATATTGCCTGCATACAAGGATATTCGACCTGTTCCCTTTATTGATTTCCCTCATCTGTTTGATGTAGCTAGAATTTCCAGTACCATTTGAATAACAGTGGCCAGGTGTGCACCCTGGTCTTGCTCTAGATCTTAAAGGAAAGAGGTTCAGTTTTCCCCCATTCAGCATGATACTAGCCATGGGTCTGTCACATACGGACTTTTATTGTGTTGTGGTAAATTCCTTTCCTATTTAGTTTTTTGAGATTTTTTTGATCAGGAAGGGATGTTGAATTTTATCAAATGCTTTTGAAATATAAATCACAATGCAATGGGGAGGGGGGATTCCTTTTAGTATTTCTTGCAGGATGGGTCTATTGTTGGTGAAACCCCTCAGCTTTTCTTACTCTGGAGACGTCATTATTTCTCAATCATGTTTAAAGGATCTATTCACAGGATGTGATAACTAAGCATTAATTTTTTTTACATTTTTATTTATTTATTTATTTATTTATTTATTTTTATTCAGCACTTTAGATACTTCATCCCGCTCTCTCCTGGCCTGTAAAATTTCCCTTGTGAAGAATGCTATCAGCTGTGTTGGAGATCATTTTTACATTGTCATTGTTGTTATTATTATTATTTTGTCATTTTTCTTGTTTCTCTTGGAACCTTTTCTTTATTTGTGGTATCTCGATTACTAAATACCTTGAGAGGTCTTGATTGTGTTAAATCTGTTTGGTGTTCTTCAACTTTCTTGTACCTGAATATTGAAATGTTTCTCTAGATGTGCAGAGTTCTCTATTATTCTTTCTTTACTGGGGTAATTTTCTACCCCAATGTTTCTCTGCCTCCGCTGTAAGTCCAATCACCTAGATTTGCCCTTGCGAGGTTATTTTCTAGATTTCGTAGGCAGGCTTCATTCGTATTTATTCTTTTCTCTTTATTTTCTTCTGCCTGTATTTTTTAAGGTTCTGTCTTCAATTTCACTAATATTTCTTCCACTTGGTCAATTCTATTACTGAGAGACCCTGATATCTCAGTTTGTCAATTGAATTCTTAAGCTTCAGAATGTCTGTTTGATTTTTAAAAATTGCTTCCATCTCTTTGTAGAATTTCTCCAATAGGCTCTGAGTTTCTTCTCTGTGTTGTCTTGAAGTTCATTGAGCTTCTTCAGGACGATTGTTAATTTTTTGTCTGAAAGGTCACATATCTGTGTCACTCCAGAAATGGTCCTTGGTCATTTAGTTAGTTTGGTGAGGTCATGTTTTTTTTTTTTTTGTAGAGACAGAGTTTCACTTTATCACCCTCAGTAGAGTGCCATGGCATCACACAGTTCACAGCAACCTCCAACTCCTGGGCTTAGGCGATTCACTTGCCTCAACTTCCCAAGTAGCAGGGACTACAGGAGCCTTCCACAACACCCTGCTATGTTGTTGTTGTTGTTGTTGCAGTTTGGCTAGGGCCGGGTTTGAACACACCACCCTCAGTATATGGGGCTGGCGCCCTACCCACTGAGCCACAGGCGCCACCTTTCCTAAATGTTCTTAATGTTTATTGGTATTTGTTGATGTGTGGACACTGAGGAGGTAGGTGTTTATTTTAATTATAATCCTGACTTGTTTGAACCTGTCTGTCTTGAGAAGGCTTTCCACATATTCAAAGGGAATTTACTATTGTGATCTAAGTCTTTGGTCTCTGTAGCCATATCAGCACTGGGGGTTCCCCAACCCTAGAAACGTTGTGATTCTTGCAGACTCCTGGTAGTACTGCCTTGGTTGACATGAGTAGGATATGGGAGAATTCTCTTGATGACCATGTAATTTCTCTGACTTTCTTTCCCCACTCTTGCCTGGACTGCTGGAGTTAGGGTAGGAGTGATGTTGATGCTCTGTTGTCACCACCAGGGCCATGTTGTTATACCTAAAGCCAGCCCCTCTCACCCAATGCTAGAGTGACTGGGGCCTGGCCAATTTGATGTTTATCCAAAGCCCAAAGGTTCTTCAATCAGTAGGTGGTGAATCCACTAGGATTGAGTCCTTCCCTTCAGAATGGCATGTTTTCTTCTGGCCCAGAGGGGGTCCAGAAATGCCATCCAGGGACTAAGGCCTGGACTTGGGGCTTCCAGAGTCGCTTGATGCTTTATTTTGCCATGGCTAAGTTTGTATCCAAGTTGCAAAAGAAAGTCCTCTGAACACTTTCCTTTTCCCAAGTGGAAGAAGACAGTTCTTGAGTTATGCTGTCTATAGTTGGAAGAGGGTGACACGGGCACTGGCTTGGCCACCTCTACTGGTGTCTTATGAGGTCATGTGAACCCCAAATCCACTGGCTCTGAGCCAGCACAGCCAGGAGAATTGCCCCAGCACTGGAGCTTTTGTGGCCTGACTGCCCTATGAGTTTAGTGCATACCCAAGGCTGCTTTTTGTAGGCCAGTGGTGGTGCTCGCCAGGATTCAGATTTAGGTTAGAGGATTCCCCGTTGCCCAGGCTGGCCTAAATGCTCCCTTCCTGGGCACTGGCAGAATTATGCCTTGTGCTGTAGTCCGCTCTGTCAGGGTGACCCTGATTTTCAGTGCAAAGGGCTACAGCCAATTCTTCCTTGCCCATATTCTATCCCCATTTGGTGTGTTGGCACTGCCCTGCTGGGGCATGGGGGAAAGGTGGTGTAGATGATGGGACATTGTCCTTTCAGTCCTCGGTAATGCCTGTTCCTTTGAAATAATGTTAAAATAAGGTATTATGACTCCTCACTTGATCTTTGCTTCTTCTGAAGGTATTTACTTTGCATGAATATTTTTGGAATCTGGTTTCATGCAGAGAGATGATTGCCAGAGGTTTCTATTTGGTCATCTTGCTTTGTCCCCTCCCCATTTTAAGATTTTTTTTTTTTTTAATCAAGAAGATATGTCAGAATTTGTTAAGTGCTTTTTTTCCATCTCTATAGGAATGTTTCAAGCATTTTCCTTTTTAGTTTTTTAATGTGGCAAATTACATAGATTACTGACTTTCATGGTTAACTTGTATTTCTAAAATAAATCCTTAGATTTGGTCATAGTGGGTTTTTTTCTTTTTGTTTTCATTTATATTTTTGTATCTTTGTTTATGAGAAACTGGCCTGTAGATTTCTTTCATTTGAATCTGTCAGATTTTAAATATTAGGGTAATTCTGGATTTAAAGAATGAATTTTGAAGTAAACCTTCCTTTTTGATTTCCAGGAATAGGTTATGTAATATTGGTATTATATTTTTTCCCAAATATTTAATAAAATTTTCTTTTGAAACCATTTGAATTTGCAGTTCTCTTTTTTTGAAAGGAGTTTATGTACAAATTAATGTTTTCAATATATGTAAGATTATTTGGGTTATCTATTTCTAGTTCTGTGGAAAATGACATTGGAATTTTGATGGAAATTGTGTTGAATTTATAAATCTCTGTGGTCAATATGGACATTTTAATACTATTGATTCTTCTAATCCAGGAAGGAGCATGTGATGTTTTTCCTATTGTTTGTATTATCTATGATTTGTTTCATCAGTATTTTATATTTCTGACTGTAGAGATCTTTCACCTTTTTGTTCATTACATTCCTAGATATTTTATTATTTTTGTAGGTATTACAAATGGTACTGAGTTCTTGATTTTCAATTCGACTGTTATTTTTATATAGAAATACTTTGGGATTTGTGTACATTAATTTTGTAACCTGAAACTTTACTTAACTTATTTATCAGTTCTAGGAATCTTTCAGTCATGTTTTTAGGGTTTTCTAGGCATAAGATCAAATTAAAAATTCTTGGCAAAATACTGATAAACTGAATTCAATAGCTCATGAAAAAGATAATCCATCTCACCATGATCAAGTGAGTTTCATCCCAGGGATTCCAGAATGGTTCAATGTATGCAAGTCAACAAATGTGATTCATCAAATAAGCAGAAAGGAAAACAAACACCATATGATGTTCCGAATAGATCCAGAACAGGTATTTGATACCATCCAGCACTCTTCATGATGAAACTCTAAACAAATGAGGTATAGAAGGAGGATAAATTGAAATTTTAAAAGCATTGTGTCAAAAGCCATCATCACAGTGCATGAGGGAAAACTGGAAGCATCCATCCCCTGTAAGAACTGAAATAAGACATGGTGCCCACTGTCACCACTTCTGCTCCAGGTGGGACTGGAGGGCCGTGCCAGAGCAATCAGAAAAGAGGAAGAAATAACTGGAATCCAAACCAGGAAAGAAGAAGTGAAATTTTCCTGGTTGCTGACGATATGCTCTTCTACCTAGGAAATTCTATTTTCTTGTAGTTGGAGTTCGACGTTCTTCCTGTACATAAGGTACACAATTTCACTCAGCTTTGGAAAACATTCTGTCATTTTGCTTCAAATATTTATCCCATCCCACCCCTTTCATCTTTTATCTTTAATGGACTCCACATTTTGTGTACATTAAGAAGCTTCAAGTTTCTCCAAAGATCACTTCTTCCTTGCTCTTTTATTCATTTATTTTTATTCTTTTTTAATCCATGTTCTTTGTTTTATATAGCTTTTCTTTTCCAGTCTTCAAATTCACTCTTCTACCCTGTCTAATCTGCCTTGTATCTAATCTGTTCATTTTTTAAATCTCATATATTGTTCTCAACTCTAGAACTTTTACTGTGGTGCCTTTTAAAATACATTTCCATGTGTTCACTTTTGAATGTGTACAATAAGGTTAGAGCAATTTTACTATTCTTTTCCGCTAATTCTAACATATTTATTAGTCTGGTCTAGTTTCAGAGTGATAATTATTTTTTCTCTAAGTATGCATTGTATTTCTCGATTTCTTTGTAATACCCAGTAGATTTTTTAAAATATTGGATCGAAGACATTGTTGATGTTACCTTTTCAGGTGCTAAATAGTTTTGTATTGTTCAGCATAGTTCTAGGCCAAGTGAAGTTACTTGGAAGATGTTTGTGCCTTACAAGTATACTATTTACTGTGAAGATTTATTGGTTGGTGCCCAGGATAGGTCTATTTATTTCACCTACCTGTAAAACACTCTTCTGTGCATACTCAATGTCCCATGAATCCTAGAGACAGACTTTCCATTTTGATTGGTAATAACGTGCACTCTCCCTAGCCTACTGTGAGCCCTGGATACTGTTACCGCTAACGTTTCCTGGGGGTTCTTCCCCTCACCTCAGTTAAGTCCCTCATCCATGTGCAATTATCGTACTCAGAGAAGTACTCAAGATAAATTATCTATAGAACGTGGAAGTTTTCTTTCTTTGCATTTTTCTCCTCTTTAGTTCTCTGTCCTGTACAGTAGACATGTGTATTTGCCTCAGCCTCCCCAGGATCTCATCTTTTCCACTGAAATTCAGGGGAGCTACAGGACTCCACTTGGGGTCCCCCTTCCTATAATTTCAAGAACATAAACTGAGGTAATAGTTGGTCCCAGTGACCACATTCCTCAGCTGCCTGATGTACAGTGTCCTATAAACCATTGTTATATATGTTGTCCCTTTTTTATTGCTTTAAAAAGGAGAAATTCTGATGTTACTCCATCCTAACTGGAAGAGAAAAATGATATATATAAAATATCTATATCTATCTATCTATCTATCTATTTACCTATTCATATCTATCTCTACACACACACACACACACACACACACACACACACAGATTTTGAGAAAGAGTCTCACTCTGTCACCCTGAGTAGAGTGCTGTGATGTCATAGACCACAGCAGCCTCAGTCTCTTGGGCTCAAGTGATCTTTTTGCCTCAACCTCTCCAGTAACTGGGACTACAGGCACCTGCCACAATGTCCACCTAGTTTTTCTATATTTAGTAGAGATGGAGTTTTGCTCTTGCTCAGGCTGGTCTCGAACTTGTGAGCTCAAGCAATCCACTCGCCTCAGCCTCTCAGAGTCCTACGATTACAGGTGTGAAGCACTGCACCTGGCAAAAATGATATTTTTAACTGTTATCTTATTATATTACTTTATAAAAGACCTTACACTGAGTCCATCCTTCCAGCTCCCATTAATCCAAAGCTAGGTAGATTTTCTCTTATTTAATTTGCAATAAAATTACAGTGTTGATTTGGAAGTAATTTTATCCTCTGCATGGTACTTCACTATGAAATAACATTCTAAGTTGTTTTTAAAAAATGAGGCTTATTTCCAGTGTCAGTCTCAGGAGGAAAAGAAACAGCAATAGATGGTGGTCAGGATGCCCTCACATGAAATGAGTTTCCTTTGGGGGCTGTTTGTATTCCTGCAGTTGACATTTTTATCATCACTTATCTAGTGTAATTAGCCTCCCCTGAAGATGACCTCTCGCTGGAGGACAAATGTATCTTAATATCACCAGTCTGTGTTAAAACATAAACTGATAACTAATATTGCTAGCAGATCCATCAAAGCCAATGTGCCTGGGTGAAAACAAATTATTATCTTAATAACTTGTCACTAGAATTAGTCATATGAAAAATAATTTTCCTATTTGCAAAAATACGTTTATAGGAAACTTGTGGTGGAGAATAAGAAAATAAGAGTTTGCAGGAAGTATGTAATCAGAAATAAATTGGCGAATCACTGAAGAATAGTTTGTGGGCAGGTTAAAAACAGACAAGAACACGTAGAAAA
Organism: Loris lydekkerianus; assembly: GCA_963574355.1. Classification (NCBI taxonomy): domain Eukaryota; kingdom Metazoa; phylum Chordata; class Mammalia; order Primates; family Lorisidae; genus Loris; species Loris lydekkerianus. Next base: position 15,011 of record CAUYPK010114106.1, on the reverse strand, counting down.
AGGTGCAGAGGAAATAAAGAGACCTACATGGTAGAAGTCTGAAATCTGAACAGATAGAGAGGAACTGGAGCTTTTTAAAAGAGAATGAATGTTTGCGTCCCTGTTGTTTACATTTCCAGTGTGCATCAGCTTTGTCTCTCTAGCTCATCAGAAAAATGTGATTGTACTTAAAGATCCCCAGAAAATTTTATTAGGCAGGCTAAGTCATCTACAGAGAAAAGTCAATATTTTTCACTAACCGATATAATACAGCAAGGCTTGACTAGTTCCATTCTCAAGAGGTAATTTATATCAATTCCAAAAGTGGATATAATGAAAATATGAGGTAATCACTTGTCTTTGTTTTGACCAAGGACCAAACATTTGTATGATTGGTCCAATGAATTATTATTATTAATTTTTTAAGAGAATAGATGAAACTTACCTCTAAACATTTCCTATATATTAGTTATCTGTTGTTGTTGAACACATGATCTTAAAATATAGTAAGTTAAAATAATAAATAGTTGATATATTTTTTGTGGGTCAGGAATCAGTCTTATCACATTGCTTTATAAAATACCTTACACAGAGTTCATCCTTCCAGCTCTAAAGGCTCTCATGAAGGTGCAATCAAGGTGTCAGCTAGGGTTGTGGTCTCATCTGAAGGCTGGAATGAGGGAAGGGGCACTTTTAAGCTCACTGAAATAAATTTAGGAAGAATTGAACCCTTCCTGGGCTTCTGAATTGATAACTTCTATTCCTTAGTAGTTATTGGCCAGAGACTGTTCTTAGTTTTTTCCTTTGGAAGTGACTTCTTCATGGGGTAAATTAAAACATGCAGGCTGGTCTTCCTTTGAGCAAGTAAGAACAATCATATGGAAATCATGGTCTTTAAGTAATTTAATTTTAAAAGGGACATGCTATCATTCTTCCTTTTATCTGTTACAAGTGAGTCACTATGCATATCCCACATTCAAGGGGAGGTAATTACATAAGGGTATAAATACCAGGGGGCAGAGATCATTGGGTGGCCACCAGGGAGACTTCCTACCACACCCAAGGAAAACAAAATATGATAATTAATGTCCATCACTGTCAATCAAAGTAAGGTATAAATTTATTCTTGGCCTTAAAAAAGATAGATATGTTTTTTTTATCTTGGTTGAAAAAACCATTAAAAATTTGTGACATGTTCTAATTATAGTATAAGACTGTAAGTGAAGTATAACTTCAGAATTAAATTATATTTAAGTGATGACTACCCATTTGTGATTAAATAGTTCCTTTGCTAAAATACCATGTATAAACATATTTCATAGTTCTTCTTTTCATATTTTTTCTTTTAATAGATAATATGCCAGAAATTTTAATATATAGGTGACTAAATTTTATGATTGTGTCCACATGGTAAGGAATAATCAGCATGCAGAAGATTGAAATTCTTTCTGTAAAGGGGATTATTAACATTCCACAGAAGCTGAAATACAGAACTAAGCACCACTGGTAAAAGTTATCCACACCCCTTACTACCTCATTCCAAGAGATTAAGAGCCCTTGCCCTATATAGAGAAACATTATCATCATTGTGATTTAAATGGCAATAATGTCATTTAAAGCTTTAAGCATAAGTAGCCTGCCTTTTAAAGCTGACATCTAGGTTTTACTAATATATCCTCTACTCGATTTCTTCTTTTTTCTAATTTTATGTTTCTGCTAAAAGCATTGCTATGCTTAGATTCCCAACATCATCATGCCACATTCTACATCCCACTTGCCAGTTGCAAAGAGTTCTTAATTCTATACCTGCAGTTGGCCCTCAAACCATCTCACTGGCTCTATTTCCACAGCTACTGTGCAAAAATTATTTCTCTCTTGAATAATTTTAATAAGTTTTCTTGGGTTTCCTGATACAAGAATTTTATTTCATTATTCTCTCTTTTTCTTCTTTTAAGAATAGGCATTTCAGATCATATCAATCTTTGGTGATATATTCATTCCTCACACTTCTTAGATTTCAATTCACTCTAATTTGCCAAAATTATATTGAAGTTTAACCTCCTATTTATTTTTCCTCTCATGGCTTCTTCTGAATCGTAGCTGACTATATTTTGGGGGCTATTTTAAATTATGTAATTTTTTCCGTCTCTTCATCTGTACTACCACTTCCTTCTCTACCAACATGTCTAAAATTTTCGTGCTACCTTACCTGATTGTGTCATCTAAAAGAAATATTCCTGAATCCTAAGTTATATTTGCACTTCATGCTACATTTTGTTGTTTTTATATTTTATAGCTCCTATTAAATTGGAAGGGAATATTATTTATCAGTAGTTTCTGCCAAATACTTCGTATACGATTTTATATATTGTAGAATGTAGAAGTGTAAAAAAAAAATAAATTTGGTTTATCCAGGCCATTTTCCATTTAGTTGCTGGACCACTCTATGTGCCTAAACATTTTTTCTTTTAATAATCTTAAATCTTATTTTTAAAACTTAATAACTGAAAATTATAATAATAGTAATAATTGATACATAATTTTAATTACATTATAATAAAATCTTGCTATGTAAAAATAATTCAATAATTTTCCCAGAGATACACAAAAATATTTCTTCTAATTTGATTTTTGTTTGTTTTTTGGAGACAGAGTCTGACTCTGTTGCCCCAACAAGAGTACAGCGGCATCATCATAGGTCACTGCAACCTCAAATTATTGGGCTTAAGGCCTCCTTCAGCCTTATTTTCTGGAGTAGCTGGGACTGCACAGGCACCTGCCACTACACTCAACTAATTCTTCTATTTTTTGTAGAGACAGGGTCTCACTCTTGGTCAGGCTGGTCTTGCACTGCAGAGCTGAAGGGATCCTCCTGTCTCTGCCTCTCAGAGTGCTGGAATAACAGGCAGGAGCTATTGTGCCATGCCCCTTGTCTGCTTTTGTCTTTCTCCCTCCTTCTCTCTCTCTCTCTCTCTCATATTTAGGAAGGAGAGATAACACTCCTAAATATTAACAATGAGCAAAGCTCTTTCAGTTACTTTTCTCTAAATCTAGCATTAAAACACCTTTCAGATATATCAAAGAAAATGTTAATATTCTTTTTCTAAAAAAGAGCTCACACAACTAGTGTCAATAAGTACTGTTATTCTAAAAATAGAAAAAGGTCACTTAAAAATTAAAAAAGATAATTCACATAAAGCATTTGGTATCATATCTTTGTAAAGAGGAGATCTATTACTATGAACAGAAATAATGATAAATATTTATGATGAGTATATAAAATATGTTCAGCATTTCTGGCAACCAAAAAACTGTAGTGAAAATGGTATGTGTGCATGTAATTGAATAAAATATTCCATAAATTTAGTAGCACTTATTCCATAAGTTATAAGATTCTTGGTAATTTTTAATGTATTATCTACAATTATTTTTATTTGCCAATTTTTAAAATAGTGAATATGTTTTCTTTTATAATTAAAAGTGATAAGTTTTTTTGTTAATCAGTAACTCTTTTGTTTGTTTTTTGTTTTATGTATCTTTATTTATTCTGGGGCCCAGGCCTTGCTTTCTTGACAGTTCTCTCTAGGAATCACAAAATCTTGCTTTTAGCCTTTAATATGACATCTTGTGTACCTACAATACAAGCCTATTCCATATCTAATATAATCAGTAACTTCCTTGTGTAATTACATTGATTTATTTGACTGTATTTCTTCTTACTTTCAGGTAAAAATATTTCAAATCAGTTTTGAAAATAAACGCTTTGGATCATTGATTCTCAACTATTTCTGTTTGTAAACATCCTTACACCCTGTAATGGCCATTCCCGCCAATACTACTGGCTCATTATGACAGCACTGCCCACAGGATTTGTGTCTATAGCAGGAACTAGTCTGTGTCTGTACCTGGGTGCCTTTTTAAAATCTCACGAGTAATCCTTCAATTCCTTCAACCCCCCATTGAATTGCTCCTTAAGAGTTCCCATCTGTCTGAGACAATTAATTTTCCAGGTGTTGGCTGTGGAACGCTGTGTGAAGTGGTGGAAATAGTCCTGGAGTTGTTATCAGATGACCTTGGTTCAAGGTCATGCTCTGCCTCCTATAAGTCTTGTGATCCCAGGAAGTCTTTAAGGCTTTCTTGCTTCCCTTCCTTGATTTTCAAATAGAGATAAAGTATCTCATAATGGGATTGCCAGGATGAAATGAGTTAATACAAAAGTTCTTTGTAAGATAAAAGGGGTTATGTAGTCAAAGGCATGCTGATTGCTATTTCTTTAAACTTGGCAGTGTGCTTACTCAACACTTCAGACCTCTTCCACACTGTGCTCTCTCAGACTGTCCATTTTGAAATCTAATGTTATAGCTCCCTTTCAGGCGTTTTCACATCTTAAATTAATTTCTATTGGGTCTTTCTTATTGGTCAACATCAAGTCAGCATTTATGTTTAAACATTAATACGTAACTGAAAAGATGTTTGTGGTTGAAGAACGTGGGCTAATTCCCATTGTGATAAAAATTAGGTCCCCAAAGAATATATTAGGAAGGAATTTAAAAATTATTTTCTCACTATTTTGAGGAATGGTATAGGAGAAGGAATTCCTAGAAAATATGGCAGGCATGATTTTTAAAGATGCTTACGTTGCCCCCAGAAATCCATTGCATTGTCCAACAAGTGAGAAAATTATTAAAACAAGGGATGTATTAGCAGTAGAGACAAAAGGGAAATGTACAAAGTATAATGCAAAATCAGCATTACAATTTACTGTGGTCGATAAAAGTAGGCCAGAGTGTAGTCAGGTTAGTTAATATGAGCACAAAATAACCAGAAAGATTTTTAAAATTAAGACATTAGCAAAATGTTGTTGGTTAAAATTCCTCAATGGCCTCCATTTGTGTTTATAATCAAGTTACAACTCCTAGATTTTTGCTACTTAAAATAAGTCTTTGTGTGTGTGTGTGTGTGTGTGTGTGTATTTTATGAGTTCTTTACCTTCTTTATTCTCATGATTAAGACAGATATTTAATAGTTTATGTCATACTCAAAGTAAGCATTCAATAAACTTGTCTTTTTTAAATTTATAAAATCAAGCTAGTAATGGACCACTGGAATTTCAGACACATTAAAAAATGTCTTGCTTTTCTACCAAATCAAATTTGATAACGGAAGTGAAATCTACTTATGAAATTTAAAATGCTATTTATTTGGTAGACTACTCCATGTTTATGGAGAGATATGTGTGTGTTTATATATATATATATATGTGTGTGTGTGTGTGTATACATATAAATCTATATATCATATATCATAGATACGTAAATCTTTTGTGATTAACTTAAAAATTACGTTGACAGTCTAATTTCTTGTAATGTTTCCATTAATCTTCTTCCTAAATAACATCACTAAAGGAAAGGTGATAAAGGAGGGAAATAAATAGCACAACATTGTGATCATTATAAAAATTTTCCCATTGAGAATTTTAGATTTGCCTTTTGAGATCACATGAATCCTAAAGAAGAATAGGAAGCTGTTCATGTTCATCCCTAATTAGTAAGCGATTTTTAAAAAATAAGTAGAATTTGAATTTTAACAAATGCTGTAAAAGAAGCAAAGTTCTCAGAAATAGTGGTAATGTAACAACCTACTCTGTTAGGCACTATGCTATTTCGTAAATATAAAGAGATTCATACTTGGCCATTTACACTGTTGTCAAATGCTTGGAAGAAAAAATGAAGCCAATACATCTTACATTTATTAGTTTTTGTTTGTTTGTTTGTTTGTTTGTTTTTAAACAGACTTAAGTAGAAGAAACTAGAAGAGAAGACTTAAGGCAACACAAGAAGTTAAGAAAGTGGGAATAAATAATGCATACTAGCTAGTGAAAGTGCTTAAGGAGTTAAAAATAATTAAAGGTGGACAATGCTTGTGGCTCAAAGGAGTAGGGTGTGGGCCCCAATATACCTGAAGTGGTGGGTTCAAACACAGCCCTGGCCACAAAAGAAAAAAAAAAAAAAACCCACAAATTAAAGGCAACAGATCTTAAAGGTGTGACTTTTAACCCAGGGTTTGAGTTAATAGTATTTTATAATCTATTTTAATAATGAATATGTTTTCAAAAACATCACTGGCGTTTTTAAAATTAGCAGCCTTAATTTTAACCTAGCTTCTAATTTATCTTTTACTAATTAACAGAAAATATTAATATGATAAAATCTAAAAGCGCATATCATTCTTAGTTTTAATTTTCTATCATCTGAGTGTCATTTAAAGCAATGGATGACAAAGTATTGTAACTCTTATTAATATGATTATTATTTGGACCTGCCATAAAAACTATAATAACTTATAATTTCCTCTTAAATTAGTCATTTATGAGAGGAAGAGTGTGCGGTTCTTACAAATGGAAATATGGTTTAAGATAGAGAATTTGAAAAAAAAATATTTACTGGATTTTTGTCTCTAGTTTTTATCTCCTTTTTTCTTGCTCTAAAATTACCAAGCATGTTAAAATCAGATCTTCCCTGACTCTCGTCATAAAGTCTACACAACTCTTCACTATTTTGAAAGACTAACACGTCCCCAATACATTTATTATTAGGTCAGCGCAGAGCATCAATCTGTGTGCCACGTTAGACACTTCCAATTTCAATTTTTTTCCTCACCTCGGGGTAACCTCAGATCTTAGATTAATGTCATTGGAGAACAGAGTGCAATTCTGCATGACATATTTTCAGTTGCCATAGACAATGCTTTGATGAACGTCTTTAAAGTAGAATAAATCTCTTATGCTGTAAAACAAATGGCCTTGTACCCTTTTGCAACAATAATGGATACTTTGTAGGGCAAAATGTTAATGAAAATTTCAAAAGACAATGAAAATACGCCAGTGGCAGTGTTTCTCTCTGCATCCTAATCAGAATTATTCTAACTGGTTCCCACCCTCGGGAGCAAACAGGGTAGTGGTTCTCAACCTTCCTAAGGCCATGATGTATTTTCATTGTTACAAAGGGGTTGCCACCCACAGATTGAGAACTGCTGAAATAGGGGATATTAGAGTCAATCATTTGGTCAACATCGTGAGGATATTGGCCTTCTCTAAAAGGTAGAAGGCAGATTCTGTTTCCGAGGATTCAAAAATCCCATTGATCTAGACCATTAAATTAGAACACTTTTGTACTTTGAGCTGATTATGAGAGCAAAGCCCACGTTCCTTAACGATAAGAGTTGTTCATCAAAATTAATTGGCAGATCACTACAATCATAATTTTTCTACAGTAGAAACATTCAAAATATTTTCATGCTGGCATATTTAAGTGAAGTTCAAATGGTCAATAAAACAATCTTAAATATCTTTCACACTGATTTCACCATCATCAATATACTCTGTGAAACTCTTGTCTTCAAAGAAGAGATAACAGTGTCTTCAAACAGTACAAAACAGTGATAGCTTACTTCAAAGGCAGAATAGTTTGATTTACAATAAGGACTTAAAGTAAGAATAGTACAAAGGAGTAATAAATTAATCCAAAGTATTTAAATCACAGCACCATGCTGTGCTGAAGATGTGCAGCTAGTTCAAGTCTGCCTTAGCAACACCTAATGTTGCTGTGTGAGAGAAGATGTACGATATTTGTATTTGTGAACATATAGATTGCTTTAATTTTGGAAATAAGTTTTTTATTTTTTTGCAGTTTTTGGCCAGGGCTGAGTTTGAACCCATCACCTCTGGTATATGGGACCAGTGCCCTATTCTTTGAGCCACAGGTGCCACCTGGAAATAAGTTTTAATAAATTTTTCTTCCATTAAATTTTATCAAGTAGGACAAATACGTTTTCCTAGGGTTTTTTTTTTTTTTTTTTTGCAGTTTTTGGCTGGGGCCGGGTTTGAACCCGCCACCTCCGGTATATGGGGCCGGTGCCCTACTCCTTGAGCCACAGGCACTGCCCTTTCCCAGGCATTTTTAGATATTAATCTTCCTTCTACTGGTTTACTAAATCAGAACACACATACAACACTAAGCACAGAGGGTACCAACAAGTTTACACATATTTTAAGAAAAGAAAAACGATCAAAATCATATATTCAATATATACCGGTAACATTTGCTATCTTGCATATTGTATTTTGTATCACTTGTAATTGTAGAAGTCAAATATGAGTATTATGATTTTAATGCAGTTTTTCCTTTCTTAAAATGTATGTTCACTAGGAAAACAGTTCCGTAAGGTATACATATAACAATCTAATAATTTAGAAAGAATATGAAAACATATGTCAAATTCTGTGATACACAGATTAGTAGTGTTTCTAATACTCTAATAAGAGGAAGAAATCAAAATATAAAGGATATTTGAAGATAGATTATCTAAGGGATTTAGAAAAATCATCATACAAGAGGTATTGGAGATAAGTGATGAGAGCCTACAAGTTAAAAGGACATTCCAAGGCACAAAGAAAGGCTCTCCAAATGGCAATGACACATGTCCAACAGCACATGTCCGACTTCACACCTTGTTTATTGGGACTAGTGACCAGGATAAGAAGTGAGAAGAGATAAGTAGTGGATGGTGCTTCCTCAGATGCAGCTTAGGCACATCCTGTCAACATGAATGAACCACAGACAGAGGGGATGTCCTAATGGCCGTTGAAGATGCATTTGGTCTTTTTCCATGACTTAGCAATTATGAATAGGGTGCCCATCGATCCACGAATGGATTAATAAATTGTGGTGTATGTACACCATGGAATATTATGCAGCCTTAAAGAAAGATGAAGACTTTACCTCTTTCATGTTTACATGGATGGAGCTGGTACTTATTCTTCTTAGCAAAGTATTTCAAGAATGAAAGAAAAAATATCCAAAGTACTCAGGCCTACTATGAAACTTAATTATAGCTTTTATATGAAAACTATAACCCAATTATAGCCCAAGAATATGGGAAAAGGGAAAAGGGAAGGGAGGAGAGGAGAGAGGATGGGCGGAGGGAGGATAATTGGTGGGGCCACACCTATGGTGCATCTTACAAGGGTACATGTGAAAGTTACTAAATGTAGACTAGAAATGTCTTAACACAATAACTAAGAAAATGCCAGGAAGGCTATGTTAACCAATGTGATGAAAATATTTCAAATTGTATCTAAAACCAATGCATGGTATCCCATGATTGCATTAATGTAACAGCTATGATTTAATAAAAAAAGAAAAAAACAATAGTGTTTTTGTTTGTTTCTCTGGGTTTGCTTTATATTGATAGTGATTATCTATAATTTGGCATCTGAATATCAATGACCATACCTTCAGTATTTATTATATTTTGATTTATTTGTAAAATCTACCCCTTTAAAGCACTTATTAACATTAGGCTTAATGGGGGGCAGAGACAAGATGGCTGACTGAAGCCAGCTTTCCCCAGAGGCTCCTGTCCAGAAGGAGAGTTAAAGGACAGAAATTTAGTAAATAACCTGGTGGATTAGAGCTGCAACAAGAGAGAAGGTTGAGGAATGCACATCAACCCTGCTGAGGTAAGCTGCAACCCCAAGGATACAAACAAAAGGTCCAAAATCCATCACCAAGTGGACAGGAGTCCCCTCCCCCAGGAGAATGGCTCAGAGTACACCATAAACAAATGATCAGAGTTCAAAAGTCTTCCCATTATATTGCATGGGAGAGACCCTCTAAAAACTGGACCTACTTCCCCTACTAGGGTGCCATGGTGCTCTCCTGCAAGGCATAAAACTGTATATATTCTCTACATGCAATTCTGAGCTCCAAGCACTTCCCTCCACTCTCACTCTGAGGTCTGGAAGCCTGTCCCCCAGGAGTCCAGATTCTTGGGTATTATCTCGAGAGGTGTGGACAGGGCATAGACTGCTACTGGCCAGTGATGATTCTGTGGAGGAGAGGACAGTTGGCTGAGAGGGAGCCACACTGGAGCAGTGGTGCCCTGAGATGCAGAGCAGCATAGGGCTCACCCCTGGATATTCCAGAGTCACACTCCCTGTCTCTCCGGGCAACCAGAGGAGGCCGGGCATCTTCTCTGATGGCAGCTACTGGCAGAAAAGATCTGTGATGGAAATGCAGGCCCCATGAGTAAAGGGTTTGCCTGAGGTGGTACCAGTCTGGGTGGAGCACAAGGACTAGAAAATGCACATGCAGAGCCAGCAGATTTCCAGGGCAGGGAAAACCCAGGCTGGGGCTAACTGAGCCTAAGACACACCCAGCCCTCAGGGGATCATCAGCCTAGACAAAGGAGGGAAGGAGGCTAGAACTGAAAGCTAACCATACCGTGAATACAAACTACTGGGCAGCAGCAAAGATAGGATCTGAGGCGCAGGGTCTGTGAACTCAAAACAGCTTCTCTTCTGCAGGGGAATTTAGCGGGGACAGAAACAAATTTTGCAAAGTTGTTCTGTTCTGTCAGTAACAACAATCATGGGTGGGGCTGGAACTGAGTGAACACCCCCAGCCTCCATCAAGCACCCGAGGTTGTCAGGCCTCACCTCCCCCTGCTGGATAGTGGCAGAGAGCAGTGGCTTGGCTGAGGAGACATAGATCTCCCTGTGATTCAGGCAAGTGCAAACCCCTGGAGTATCAGTTGATTCAGGCAGGTGCAAACCCCTGGAGTATCTGTTCACAGTAGGCAACTGGGTCACAGCCAGGCAGGGTTATAAGTGACTGGGTGTGACAGAGGTACAAGGTGAGGAAGGAGGCATCAACCTTCCGAGACTAATTATTAGCTGGGTGGGTCCTCCTGACGTCACAGAACACCAGAGAAAGTCATATTTGAGTTGAGTTGTCAGCAGACCCCTGCAATCTAGTTGCCAGGACCTTTTAAACTCTCCCACCCAAGACAGGTGGTGACTGAAACAATTGATTTGGACTTCTTGAACTGGGCCAATCACCTGAGGACTGTCCAAGTGGTACCCTGGGTGTGTGGTTGTAGGAAGGTTTGAGTTTCTTTTTCCAATTTTTGCCTGTTGTGGGGTGGGGTGACTTAATTGCTTGTATTTCTCCACAGCTGAGACTTCAACCCAAAGTAACTGATTCCCTAGGGTCAGACAAAGACCAGCTGAAAACAAGACAGTGCCCCTTAGCCCCACCCCCCCAAGCAGGTCCCCAGTTTCTCAGGCAGTAGTACTATATGGATCCTTGAAAAAGCTCCTGGGGAAAAGTTACAGACACCAGTCCCAGCTTTTGGGCAAAGGACTGGTTAATCACTACTCCTGGAGCCCCAAACCCAACTTTTCCTTATCCACTCATCTAGTCAAATGGTGTGAAATAATCAAGGGGTGGAATCAGCGGAAAAACTCTGGTAACATGAATAACCAGAGTAGATTAACCCCCCCAAGGAAAGATATGGCAGATGTAAATGAAGATCCCATTCATAAACAGATGGCTGAGATGTCAGAAATTGAGTTCAGAGCTTGGATTATAAACAAGATTAATAGAATGGAGGAAAAGTGGGAATTGGAAATTTGAGAAGAAATTCAAAAATTGTCTCAAGAATTCAACAAACTTAAAGAAAAGATCACCAAAGATTTTGACACATTGAAGCAATAATTTGTAGCCCTCAAAGATCTGAAAAATATATTAGAAACCCTCAGTAACAGAGTGGAGCAAGAAGAAAGGATTTCTGACATTGAAAACAAACCTTTTGAATTCTCCCAAACTCTCAAAGAGGAAGACAAATGGAGAGCAAAAATGGATCATTCTCTCAGAGAGCTCAGGGGTAATTCGAAGAAAGCTAATATTCACCTTATTGAAATCCCTGAAAGCGATGAAGTGGCTTTGCAAGGCAAAGAGGCTCTTCTCCATGAAATTATGAAAAAGAATTTCCAATACATGCCAAGAGATTCTGAAATTCAGATAGCAGACAGTTTCAGAACCCCAGTATGACTCAGCCTGAATAAGACCCCCCCAGGCACATCATAATTAACTTCACTAAAGTTAATATGAAGGAAAAAATTCTGAAAGTAGTCAGACATAAGAATACCATAACCTACAAAGGGAAGAATATTAGAATGACTGCAGATCTCCCTGCTGAAAACTTTCAAGCCAGAAAAGGGTGGTCATGGACTTTTAATCTCTGAAAACAAAATAACATTAAACCCCAGGTCCTTTATCCATATAAACTGAATTTCATTTATGATGGAGAAATTAAATACTTTAATGACATCCACATGTTGAAGAAATTTGGCACAATCAAAACAGCTCTCCAGGATATTCTTAGACCTATCCTTTATAATGACCAGCACAATCCTTTACCACAAAAGTAAACTCACTCAGAAACTTTTGATCAAACTCCAACTTCCACAGTGGTGAAAGAATTAAAAATGTCCACTGGACTTTCGAAAAACTTGATACCCAAAATTTTACCAGGCTTATCAATATTCTCCAATAAGGTGAATGGCTTAAACTGTCCTCTAAAGAGGCAGAGGTTGGCTGACTGAATACAAAAATGCAGGCCAGATATCTGTTGCATACAAGAATCTCATCTTACCTTAAAAGATAAATATAGACTCAGGGTGAAAGGATGGTTATCCATATTTCAGGCAAATGGAAATCAGAAAAAAACAGGTGTTGCTATTCTACTTACAGATACAGTCGGTTTTAAATCAACAAAAGTAAGGAAGAATAAGAATGGTCACTTCATATTTGTTAACGGTAATACACGATATGATGAGATTTCAATTATTAATATTTATTTGCTCAACCAAAATGCACCTGAATTTATAAGAGAAACTCTAACAGACATGAGCAACTTGATTTCCTCCAGCTCCATAATTATCAGAGATTTTAACACTCCTTTGGCAGTGTTGGATCTACCCTCCAATAAGAAAGGAAATTTTAGATTTAAATCTAACCATGCAACATTTGGATTTAGCAGACATCTACAAAACACTTTATCCCAACAAAAATACACATACCTCTCATCAGCCCACAGAACATATGCCAAAATCTATCACATCTTAGGTCACGAGTCTAACCTCAGTAAATTTAAAGGAATAGAAATTATTCCTTGCAATTATTCCTTGCATCTTCTCTGACCACCAAGGAATAAAAGTTGAACTCAATAACAAGAATCTACATACTCATACAAAAACATGGAAGTTAAATAACTGTATGCTGAATGATAGCTGTGTCATAAATGAGATTAAGAAGGAAATTGCCAAATTTTTGGGACAAAATGACAATGAAGACACGAATTCTCAGAACCTCTGGGATACTGCAAAGGCAGTCCTACGAGGGAAATTTATAGCACTGCAAACTTTCCTCAAGAGAATGGAAAGAAAGGAAGTTAACAACCTAATGGGACATCTCAAGCAACTGGAAAGAAAGAACATTTTAACCTCAAATGCAGTAGAAGAAAAGAAATAACCAAAATTAGAGCAGAATTAACTGAAATTGAAAACAAAAGAATTATACAACAGTACAATAAATCAAAAAGTTGGTTTTTGAAAAGGTCAATAAAATAGGTAAACCTTTGGCTTACCTAACCTGGAAAAAAAAAGTGAAATCTTTAATTTCATCAATCAGAAATGACAAAGACAAAGTAACAACAGACTTCTCAGAAAATTAAAAAATCCTTAATGAATATAATAAGAAGCTTTATTCTCAGAAATATGAAAATCTGAAGGAAATTGACCAATAATTGGAAGCACATCACCTTCCAAGACTTAGGCAGAATCATGTGGAAATATTGAACAGGCCTATATCAAGTTCTGAAATAGCATCAACCATACAAAATCTTCCTAAAAAGAAAAGCCTGGGACCAGATGGCTTCACATCAGAATTATACAAAGCCTTTAAAGAGGAACTATTACTCAACCTGTTCCAAAATATAGAAAAAGAAAGAATACTACCCAACACTTTCTATAAAACAAACATTACCCTGATCCCCAAACCAGGAAAAGACTCAACAAGAAAATAAAATTATAGAACAATATCACTAATGAATATAGATGAAAAAATATTCAACAAGATCCTAACAAACAGAATTCAGCAACACATTAAACAAATTATGCATCATGACCAAGTCAGTTTTATCCCAGGGGGTGAAGGCTGGTTAATTATACGTAAATCTATAAATGTAATCCAGCACATAAAAAAAGAAAAAGAATACTTAAGAAAATTAGTATTGAAGGGACATTTCTTAAACTTATAGATGCCATCTACAGCAAACCCACAGCCCATATTGTATTAAGTGGAGTTAAATTGAAACCATTTCCACTCAGATCAGGAACCAGGCAAGGTTGCCCATTGTCTCCCCTGCTCCTGAACATTGTAATGGAAGTTTTAGCCATCACAATTAGGGAAGAAAAGGCCATCAAGGGTATTCATATAGGGTAAGAAGAGATCAAACTTTCACTCTTCACAGAAGATATGATTGTGTATCTGGAAAACACCAGGGATTCTACTACAAAACTCTTAGAAGTGATCAAGGAATACAGCAGTGTCTCAAGTTACAAAATCAACATTCATAAATAGGTAGTCTTTATATATACCAACAATAGTCAAGCTGAAAAAACAGTGAAGGACTCTATCCCATTCACAGTACTGCCAAAGAAGATGAAATATTTGGGAGATTATCTAACAAAGGATGTGAAAGATCTCTATAAAGAGAACTATAAAACTCTAAGAAAAGAAATAGCTGAAAATGTTAACAAATGAAAAAACATACCATGCTCATGGCTGGGAAGAATCAACATTGTTAAATGTCCATACTACCCAAAGCAATATACAATTTTAATGCAAACCCTATTAAAACTCCACTGTCATAATTTAAAGATCTTGAAAAAATAATACTTCATTTTATATGGAATCAGAAAAAACCTCAAATAGCCAAGACATTACTAAGAAATAATAACAAGGCAGGAGGAACCATGCTACCAGACCTCAGACTATCCTATAAATTGATAGTGATCAAAACAGCATGGTACTGGCACAAAAACAGAGAAGTAGATGTCTGGAACAGAATAGAGAACCAAGAGATGAACCCAGCTCCTTACTGTTATTTAATCTTTGACAAGCCAA
>CAUYPK010114104.1:0-10158 GCA_963574355.1 Loris lydekkerianus | reverse complement strand
CATAGATATTAATAATTGAAATTTCATCATATTGAGTATTACCCTTAACAAATATGAAGTGACCATTGTTATCCTTCCTTATGTTTGTTTGTTTAAAGCCTATTGTGTCTGCAAATAGAATTGCAACACCTGCTTTTTTCTTATTACCATTTGCCTGAAATATGGATGACCATCCTTTCACCGTGAGTCTACATTTGTCTTTTAAGGTAAGATGTGACTCTTGTATGCAGCAAATATCTGGCGTGAGTTTTTGTATCCAGTCAGCTAACCTGTGCCTCTTTAGAGGACAGTTTAAGGCATTCACATTAATGAATAATATTGATAAGTCTGGTAAAATTTTGGGTATCAAGTTTTTCGAAAGTCCAGTGGACATTTTTAATTTTTTCGCCACTGTGGAAGTTGGAGTTTGATCAAAAGTTTCTGAGTGAGTTTACTTTTGTGGTAGAGGATTGGGCTGTTCATTATGGAGGATAGGTCTGAGAATATCCTGAAGAGCTGCTTTGCTTAGGGAAAATTTCTTCAACATATGAATGTCATTAAAGTATTTAATTATTCCGTCATAAATGAAACTCAGTTTAGCTGGATACAGGATCTGGGTTTGAAAGTTATTTTGCTTTAAGTGATTAAAAGTCGATGACCACTCTCTTCTGGCTTGAAAAGTTTCAGCAGAGATATCTGCAGTCATTCTAATTTTCTTCCCTTTATAGGTAATGGATTCCTTATGTCTGGCTGCTTTCAGAATTTTCTCCTTCATATTAACTTTAGTGAAGTTAATTATGATATGCCTGGGGGATGTCTTTTTCAGATTGAATAGTGCTGGGGTTCTGAAACTGTCTGCTATCTGAATTTCAGAATCTCTTGGCATGTCTGGCAAATTCTCTTTCATAATTTCATGGAGAAGGGCCTCTGTTCCTAGTAAGGGCACTTCATCAGTTGCAGGAATTCCAATGAGGCAGATATTAGCCTTCTTCGAATTACACCAGAGCTCTCTGAGAGAATGATTTATTTTTGCTCTTCATTTCTCTTCCTCTTTGAAAGTTTGGGAGCATTCAAAGGCTTTGTCTTCAATATCAGAAATCCTTTCTTCTGCTTACTCCATTCTGTTACTGAGGGATTCTACTGTGTTTTTATTTATTTATTTATTTATTTTTTCAGATCTTTGAGGGCTGCAAATTCTTGCTTCAGTGCGTCAAAATCTTTGGTTTTGTCTTTAAATTCGTTAATTTCTTGAGACAACTTTTGAATTTCTCCTCGAATTTCTAATTCCGACTTTTGAATTGCTGCTCGAATTTCTAATTCCAAATTTTCCTCCATTCTATTAATCTTGTTTGCAATCAAAATTCTGAATTTGATTTGTGACATCTCGGCCTGCTGTTTATGAATGGGATCTTCAGTTAACATCTGCCATATCTTTCCTTGCGGGGGTTGATTTATTCTGGTTATTCATTTTACCAGAGTTTTTCCGCTGATTCTGCCACATGATTGTTTTACACCATTTTGATTTTTCCCCTTGACATTTGTCAATGACCTGTACAGTGCTATGGCCTGAAAACTGGGGACTTGTTTGGTTTGGTGTGGCTAAGTGGTTCTGTCTTGTTTTCAGCTTGTCTCTGTTTGACCCTAGTGAAACAGTTACTCTGGGTTGAAGTCTCAGCTGTGGGTAAATACTAGCAATTAAGTCACCCCACCCCCCACAGGCAACAATTGGAAAAGGAAAATCAAACCTTCCTACAACCACACACCCAGGGCACCACTTCTCAGACAATTGGCTCAGTTCAAAAGGTCCAAATCAATTGTCTCAGTCAGCACCTGTCTCAGGTGGGAGTGTTTAAAATGTCTCTGGCAACTGGATCTCAGGGGTCTGTGACTACTCAGATATGGCTTGCTCCAGTGCTCTGTGGAGTTAGGAAGACCCACTCAGAAAATGGATCAGTCTGGGAAGGTTGATGCCTCCTTCGCCACCTTGCACCTCTGTCACACCCCGTCACTGATAGCCCCACCCTTGGCTGATCAAGTTCCCTGTAGTAAACAGATACTCCAGGGGTTTGCACCTACATGAATCACAAGGAAACCTATTTCTGCTCAGCTAGATCACTGCTCTCTGCCTCTATCTAGCAGGGGGAGGTGAGGCCTGACAACCTCGGGTGCTTGATGGAGACTGGGGGTTTTTCACTCAGTTACAGACCCACCCCTGATTGATGTTACTGACAGAACAGAACAGGACAGAACAACTTTATGGGAATTTGTTTCTGTCCCTGATAAATTCCCCTACAGAATAGAAGCTGTTTTGAGTTCCCAGAGTCTGTGCCTCAGGCCTGTCTTTGCTCCTGCAGGTTTGTATTAGGTTACCTGTCAGTTCTAGCCTCCTGTCATTCTTTGTCTATAGGCCTATGATCCCCTGAGGGCCAGATGCATCTTAGGCTCAGTAAAGTGATCCTCTGGGTCAGCCCCACCCTGGGAACTTCCCGGCTCTGCGCGTGCATTTCCTCCAGTCCCCACGCTCCACCCAGGCTGGTACCGCCTCAGGCAAACCCTTTACTCATGGGTCCTGTGTTTCCATTCTAGATCTGTTCCGTTGCACCTGAGTAGATGCCCGGCCTCCTCTGGTTGCCCAGGGAGACCAGGGATGTGGCTTCAGATTATCTGAGAGTGAGCCCTATTGTTGCCAAAAGACGGCTTCTGCTCTGTGCCTCGGGGCACTGCTGCTCCGGTGTGATTCCCTCTCAGCCGACTGTCCTCCCCTCACTCCTGTGCTCCAGAGTCAGCACTGACCAGCTGCAGTTTAGGCCCTGTCCACCCCTCAAGAAATCACCCAAGAATCTGGACTCCTGGGGGACAGGCCTCCAGACCTCACAGTGAGAGTGAAGAGGAATGCTGGGAACTCAGAATTGCAGGTAGAGAATACATACAGTTTTATACAATTTTGTGCCTGGCAGGAGAACACTGTGGCACCCTAGTAGGGGAGGTAGGTCCAGTTTTTAGAGGGTCTCTCCTGTGGCGTGGAGTGGGAGGACCTTTGAACTCTGCCCGTTTGTTTGTGAGCAGAGTTCATTCTCTGGGGGAGCCGTTATCATGGGGGAGGGGACTCTTGTCCGCTCGGTGATGGATTTTGTACCTTTTGTTTGTATCCTTGGTGTTGCAGCTTGCCTCAGTGGGGTTGACGTGCGTTCTTCAACCTTCTTTCTTGGTGCAGCTCTAATCCACCAGGTTAATTGCTAAATTTCTGTCCTTTAACTCTCCTTCTGGACGAGAGCCTCTGTGGAGAGCTGGCTTCTGGCAGCCATCTTGTCTCCATCCCCGACTTCTATTGTCTTTTAAATGCTCTCATGTATGGGTTCCCTCAAACCCCCTAAAGTGGGCAGTACCCCAGCAGCACAGGGGTCCTGCGGGGGAGGTGCTGCCTTCCCGCTTGCTCTGCAGGCTTCCACATCCCTGGAAACTGTCCAGGTTCAGCATCTTTTAGAAAACCAAACAGCTAGGAACCTACACCCCCTCTAGCCTTATGGTGCTGTCTGCCTCCCATCCTGTCCCAGTGGGGTTTGCTTTGGGGACTTGAAAGGTAGGAGGAAGGTCCAAGTTATCAGACACACCTTCCTAGCCAACACACCTGGATTAGTTGCTCCCTGCCTTGCACCTGTCTTCCCTGCATGCATGCATGCTGTTCTTCTCAGCAGCTCTGCCCTGATACAGCTCCTGTCAGCACATCTCTGGGTCTTCCCTGCCCAGACTCTGAGCTCCTGGAAAGCAGAGGCTTTGTTTGGTCTCATCACAGCTGTGTACCAGCACCTTATCACTGAGGGAATCAAAGTGTTTCACCTTTACTAGGCTTTTGCTGAAACAGAATAAGTGTAATTTTTCTTCCTAAATTGATGTCTCATTAAAAGAAGCAGTGGATGGTGTGTGTCCTTCCAGGTTACCAACCCTGCATCCATTTTTGGTAATGCTTCCTCTCACTCCCTGTCATGGAATTGCCAGGAGCCTCTGGACTCCAGAGTTGTGGCCATGTCTGTGGTTGTAACCCTGTCAGGCTGAAGTCTGGCCCTGGGGATCCTGTAGCATGCCTGACACATAACCAATGGGACACTGTGTCCCAGCCTTGCTGAGGGGAGTGAAGAAACTGCCACACAAGACAGAACCTGGCCAGGAGCCCTGGGCACAGGGCCTGGGGAATTGTCCTGCCCTCTGCACTCACTCTCTGCCCCACCAATCACACATCTCTGTCCCTTTTTGTTCATTCTGTGGTTTTCCTTTCTCTAAAACAACTACAAAGAATATGCAGGGAACATAATAACTGACACAAGGTCTGCTCGCCCACCATTGTATTAGGTGCTCTGACGCAGGCTTTCCTTGGTGCTGCCAAAGTCATCCTATTATGATCCTGTTTCACAGTAGAGAAGGCCTAATCATCAAGGTCCCCAGCTGCTGCAGGAGCCTCCTTGCCTTTAAAGCATAGGATGGCCCTGCATGTGTCTGGACTTCTGCTGAGGATCTGAGGAGATGTTTGTTGGTGAACCATGTCCTCTCAGCATTTAAGCATCAGCCCAAATAGTCAAATTGTGCTATAAATTAGGGTTAACAATGCCATTCTAACATGATTTTTGACTTTCGGCCTTTGTTGCTCCAAGATGCTCTTTGTACATGAGAGGAGAAACCAAATCCAAACTTCTTAATTCAATTCAATTCAATTCAAACAAAAGCCTGGCGTTCTGACCCCTGCAGCCTTCCTCTCTGGCATGTTCTCTGCCCGCCGCTTCTCCTTGGGCTGAACCCCCACGCCTGCCCATGCCACACGTCCTCTTCAGGATTAGAGGCCAGTCCTTTGTCCTGCTGTGTCCTGCCCTCTGCCCCGCCACACCTCCGGTTCTGGTTCTCTCTCTTCCTTCAAGAGTTGGTACTGCCTGTGGGCTGCTCCTGGAACTAGACAAATCATCCCTGCATTCATGCCTGGGCTCCTGGAGCTCCAGGCCCTGTGCTGAGCACCCAGGTTACAGGGCAGAATAAGATGGGAGCCTGCCCAGGATGTCCAGACATAGATGGGGCGCTCCCCTGAGGCTGCTGACGAGTGGGCCAGAGGAAAGTAGGGTGAAGGCCTCTACCTCTAGCCCAGAATGAGCCAGCCACCGCTTCTTTGCCTCTGAGCTCACACTGACACAGTTCCTCCCACAGTGACTGGCCGAGGGCCCCATGGTAGCGAAGGGCAGCGTCCATGTTTGCCAGAACACAGGCTTCTGCAAGCCTTCAGTAAGTCACAGTTCGGAAGGGACCCAGGACTGCTCAGAAGATGGCTCACAAGTTCAGGGACTGATTGTCAAGGTGCCAGAAGGCAGAGTCAGCTGAACTCTGCCCAGCTGCTTGGTAGAACAACAGGACTCACGCACGCCACACTCAGGGAGAGAAGGAGGGAGTAAAACAGTAACAGAACGTGCTTCCCTCACTCTTGGTGTTTGAGTCTACTCACAAGGTGCCATGGGCCTGGTCACGACCTGGGTCTGTCTTAGCCTTAGCTGTTACTCACTAGACAAACGTGCAGAGAAAGAAAGATGCAGCCCGAATCCTGGCCGTGAGACGGCTATAATAGGGTCATGGCCGTGACGCCACAGTGCAGGCATCTAACACTGTACTCGGGAGTGACGCCACCTGTGACTGGAGGCCCACCCTGGGCAGATGTGGCCTCTGTGCGGGAGCATGTAGACAGCACACTGCAGAACCCACAGGCAAGTGTGTTCAGAGAACTCACCTCACCTCCCTGGGGGCCACACAGGCCAGCAGGGCTCTGGGCTGTGGGGACTAGATTGGAACACCAGGCAAGCCTGTCTGTCCCCAAGGAGTCCCAGCCCTGCTCAGCACTCCCAGACACTGATACCTGACTCCACAGCCAAGGTTACCACAGATCCAGGATTCCACCTCAGGTGACCTGTGTCATGACAACCATGAGACCCGGGTTCCAGGGACAGCTTTGCTGCAAGAAGCTATGAACTTGGGGCAACATGCCAGGCTCTGAGCCCCGGGACTGGGAGGTAGAGGTGGGCTCCAGTGTGTGGGTCAACAGCAGGCAGGGACGCTCAGCAGGGATTTGGGGCAGACATGCTGCTACTGAGGACTCCGGAGAGTTGTGCAGGAAAACCGAATGCCAGATCCAGAGAGAATGAAACGTAGGCCCCAAGGGGTGCACAGGCAGGCATGGGCTTGCTCCAGGGCTCAGAGAGTCTAGGTTGGCACCTGCCTCTTGAGTGTTCCTTGGGGTGTCTATGACTGTCTCTAACAGCTTTATGGAGATATAATTCACATACCATAAAGTTCACTCACTGAAAGTGAGCAATTCATTGGACTTTAGCGTATCCACAGGGGACATATTCTAAAACCTCTAGTGGATGCCTGAGACTGTGGTGAGAGCTGAACCCAATATATACTGTACTTTCTGTACATGCGCACCTGTGAGACAGCTGGATTTATGAATTAAGCACAGTGAGAGATTAATAGCAACAAGTAATAACCATGTTCCAGCATCACTGCTCATGCTTGGGGGCCATTACTAAGTAAGTGTGGGTGACTCGAACACAAGCATGGTGAGGCCACGACAAGCCATCTGCCTAATCCCGGATGGCTGCTGAGTGACTGACGGGGGGAGCTGGGACACTGCAGCTGTGATGGAAGATGGGGTGATTCATGTAGCAGGCAGGACAGGACGAGACAGGGTAGCCGTCATCACGCCGTTCAGGAGGCCTTGCACTTTAAAACTCATGACTTGTTCATTTCTAGAACTGTCCATTGAATGTGTTTGAGACATAGTTGACCCGGGGTATTGAAACCACAAAAAAGCAAAACTGTGGATTAAGGGGGGACAACTGTATTCGCAGATACGTATGAGCATCAACACAGTCAAGCTTAGAATATTTCCATCACCCCCAAAGAAACCCTACCCTCTTCAGTTGTCACACCCTGACATCCCCCACACCTCTTCAGGTGTGCTTCCCCCACACCTGAAGCATCTCCTGATCTGCCTCTGTCTCTACACATTCCTCTACCCTGGAGACTCTGTGTGAGTGGAATCTCACAGTACATGCTCTTCCATGACCAATGGGTTTCCCTCAGCATGGTTTCACTCTCCGTGACATCCAAGCGTGTGCCAGCACTTCAGAACTGTGTGCAGTGGGATACTGTCCCTGCACACGGACAAGCCACATTCTACTCATCTATCACCAACTGTAGGGAATTTAAGTTGACTCCACATGTGGGGTCTCATAAAAAATGTGCTAGGAATTTAGCCCTACAAGTTCTTGTGTGGAGATGTTTTCGTTTCTTACCTGGGGGTGGAACTGCTGAGTCACACGGTGCTCTGTTTAATTGGTTGAGTACCGTTAAGTTATTTTCCAAAGGGGCTGCACCACTGACGTCCTAGCTAGCAGGGAGACAGTGCTGTGTTTGCCCCTGCCCCCTTGCTTGCACTCGGTGCACCTGCGTGTTTGCTTCTGGCCATCGTGCTGGTTATGAAGTGATTCCTGCTCTGTGCTTTTGGTTTATATTTCTCCAGTGACTCATGATATCAATGATCTTTTCATGGTCTTATTGGGTTTTTGCATATCTTCTTTGGAGGAATGTCTATTTTGACCTATTGATATTCTTCATTAGTTTGTCTTTCCTTATTGAGTTATAGAATAGTTATAGAATTCTTTATATATTCTGGGTGGAAGTCTCTTAGCATAAGATTAAAAAATACCTCCTCTCCTTCTGTGGGCCATTTTTTCTTACTTTTTTGATGATGTATTTGTAGCACAAAAGTTTTTGTGTTTTTTAAGAAAATTTCATTTATCCATTTTTATGGTCCGTTGCTCATACTTTTGTTGTCATATCGAAGAATCTTTTGCCAATTCTAAGATCATGAAGAGTGAATCCTCTGTTTCCTTCCGAGTTGTGCAGTTTGAGGTCTTACATTTGGGTCTTGGGTCCATTTTGAGTTTGTTTTTATATACGGTGTAAGACAGAGTCCAAATCCCTGTGTCTGCATGGTGATGTCTGCTTGTTTAAAAAGACACACTTCCCCCTTTGCGTGGCTCTGGCACTCTTGTGAAAAGTCGGTTAAAAAGAAATGCAGGCCTTTATTTCTTGGTATCATTTCTGCTCACGATGTGTATGCTCCTCTTCTCCATTCCCCTTGGGTTTTGATTAGTGCTGCTTTGGAGTAAGTTTAGAAATTAGGAAGGGTGAGTTCTCCTCCTTCGTATGATGTTGGCTGGGGTATGTCATCTGAATCTCAAAGGTCACAAAGCCCATTAATAGATGAGCAGAGGGTTAATCCTCATATCTTTTTATTATGTGCCGTTCTTCAAAGGGGGTGATAGCCCCTTCGGGGATAGCTGGGCTATCCCTGGGTGGCTGCATAGGGGCTGCGTCCAGAAGACATCAGGATTTGATCTAGTGTGATTGATTTGTGGGTGTGGTGGCCAGCAGCACAGGAGCCCTCCTCCAGGGCACCCCTTGCCTGACACTGCTGGGGCACGTCTCATTGCCCCAGCTGGGAAGCTGCCACACAGCCAAGCAGAGCTTCCCAACAGAAAGGCTGGCTCTGGACGTCCCAGCTGATAACTTCTTGGATCACTGTGAGCAGCTCATTCCATCCTTCTGAATGTTTTCCCCTTAGTTCTGAAAGTCAGGGAAGGAAGTATTGTTTCTCCATTTCCTGCTGCCTTGCACTTCTCAGCTGCTACACTTCTATGTACAAGAACAGCAACAGCCGTAAAGGAAATGGGGAAATGCACTCAGCAGTCCTGTGAGAATGGCCACTGCCTTGCCGTGTTCCATTTCACCCTACAGTTACCCAAAATGTGAAAGCATAGTTTTTGCACAACTTCAGAATATACTTAAAAATGCAGTGGAAGGCTGACTTAACAAAGGCAAATCAATCAATATGGTACAACACATTAGCAGAATGAAGGATAAAACCTATGTGATCATCTCAATGGATGTAGAAAAAGCATTTGATGAGGAATAACATCCCTTCTTGACAAAAACTCCCAACAATTTAAGCATACAAGGCAATTTCTTTATTATAATAAAGGCTATTTATGAAAAACCCACAGCCAGTCTCATAATCAACAGGGAATAGCTGAAAGCTTTCCACTAGGGTCCTATACAAGGAAAGGATGCCCACCTCACCACTATTTATTCAACAAAGTGCTGGAGGTACTACCAAGGGCAACTAGACAAGAAAAAAGAAATAAAAGACATCTGTCCAAAAAAGAAAGGAAAAAGTAAAAGTATCTATATTTTCAGATTACATGATCCTACATGTACTAAACACCAAAGACTTCACAAAAACTGTTATAATTAATAGATGAATTTAGTAAGGTTGCAGAATATAAAATCACCATACAAACTCAATAGCATTTCTATGCACAAGTAATGACCTAGCTGAAAAGAAATCAATAAAACAATTCCATTTATGATAGCATCACAAAAAATGAAATACTTAGAAACAAGTTTAACTAAGGTGGGGAAGTATTTTTTACATCAAAAACTATAAAACATTAATGAAATAAATTGAAGAAAACACAAACAAACTGAACCTGCCCCCATACACAAAAATCAACCCCAGTGGATAAAATACCTGCACATAAGACCAGAAACTGTTAAGATGGCCAGAAGAGAGCTAGGAGGAGAGACTCACAGCCTTGGCTGTGGTGATGACTTTTGCATATCGCACCAAAAGCTGAGGCTACAGAAGCCATTATAAGTAAATGTGACTACATCAAACCAGAAAAGACTCCACACGGCAAAGGAAACAACAGCAAAATGAATAAGCCACCTACAGAGGAGGAAGCTGAAATTGCAAACCACACTCTGTAAGGGATTAATGTTTAAAATTTATGGAGAAGGTTTATAACTCTATAGCAGAAAAACAGATATTCTTATTTAAAAATGGGCAAAGAAACTGAACGGACATTTCCCTAAAGGAGAGATTAAAATGGCCAACACATACATGAAAATGTGCTCACCATATTTTATGAGGAGGACTGCCCAGGCAATTGAAGCAACATCCAAAATACACTACTGGGACCTGATCAAACTAAAAAGCTTCTGCACAGCCAAGAACATAGAGAGTAAAGCAAGCAGACAGCCCTCAGAATGGGAGAAAATATTTGCAGGTTATACCTCCGATAA
>CAUYPK010114102.1:0-20056 GCA_963574355.1 Loris lydekkerianus | reverse complement strand
AGAAAAAGTATCCAATGTACTCAGCCCTACTATGAAGCTAAATTATACCTTTCACATGAAGGCTATAACCCAACTATAGCACAAGACTATGGGGAAAGGGCCAAGGAAGGGGAAGGGAGGGGGGAGGTTTTGGTGGAGGGAGGGTGATGGGTGGGGCCACATCTATGGTGCATCTTAGAATGGGTACAGGCAATTGCACTAATGTACACAGCTATGATTTAACAATAAAAAAAAAATTAAAAAAAAAAAAAAAAAACTGAACAAATAGCACCCGGTAATGAAGTTGATGTCTGTACTTGCATTTGCTCATATTCCTGGATTTACCCGTACTTGAAGGTGTGTTTGGTCTGAACCAAACATCAGTGACATTAACTAATGTTCCAACCGTAGCATCTGGGGTGAGGGACAGTTAGCAGAAGACTTCTCCACATGGACGCAAATAGTGGACTTTCAACCTCCAACTTGCAATAGCTGTTCAAAAGTATACACCAGAAAAGTATCTGAAGATGTTTAATAAATTGTACTTAAACCTTCTAAATCAGTACCGAGCACTGTTATGCATGAGGCCAACTATGGGAAGCTGGGAGCCTCCCCTGGTTCTTCTTCCTCCTCCCCACCCCAGGGCTGTAATTATGTCCACGTGGCTTCTGATCACGACGCACCACACCTGGCCACTGTTGTGGAATCCCATCGTGCCCAGTGCCATCAGTGGCCATCTCCTATTCTCGGCCCTGTGGTATGGTGACAGCCACCACTGAAATTCTAAGTGATGCTGGTGTCCCTTCCTCCCATGGGACATAGTCTTATGATGGGTTTTTCAGACTTACTTAGGATATTAAGACCTGCTCTAGTAGGCTCCGTTCCCTGAGCCTTCCCTGAAGATGGATGACAACTGAGAGCTGCCTGCTGGACACACTTCTGGGGAAGCAGTCCTCCAACTCCAAAGGAGGATCTGGGTGGCCCATCACTGTGGCCCCTTCATCCATTTTCTGAGATTATGATGCTGAAAGTAGTAACCTTAGTTTGGGCTCAGGCAGCCATCTGAGTCAGAGCTCAGATCCTTCAGGGTTAAGTGTCTGAGAAGCAGTCACGTGGGAACAATCTCCAGCCCTCCGTCCTGAGGTTAAATAAAGGTCTTTAGGGGAATCTAGAAGTGCCAGGAGTTTCTCTTCTAAATCTGGTGCTTCTAAATCTAGGGAAGGGATAGCTTGAAAAGCTGCCCCAGGTAATTTGAATAACCTCAGTCCCCCTCTCTTTCACATTGGAGACCCCTTGTCTAGATGAAGGAGAAGCAATCAAGGAAACATTCTTGAAACAAGCTTTAAGTGTTTTTGATTTTCATCACATGTTTAAATAAAGCTCATCTGTATGAAGAACCAGAGACTTAGAAAAAAAAAAAAAAAATCCAGTAAATAAATAGCTGCTTGGCATCTGTAGGGAAGTGTTTAAAGCACATAATTAAAGTGCTAAATGTATTCTAAGATAAAATTGTTCTTCCCCGGAAAAGGTTAATATGCAGTTTTGTAACACAATTAGATATTTATTTTTTAAAAAAGATAATTTCAAGAGTAATCCAATGTCAGAAAACAGATATTGAAAGGGAAATTTTTATGACTTAGAGGGAGCAGTTCCCACTAATTTATTTTATTTCGTATTCAAGAGAGTACTTCACGAAGTCTTTGAAAACATTATTTTTACAATGTGTAAATTATAAAGCCACAAATTATGACTCAGAATGGAGGAATTTAAACTCAGGAAAATAGCCAAGTCCTGACTTTGTACCTTTCTTTGTCAATTTTACCACTTTCTACCTTTTGTAGTGTTCATATCATTCTCAATATCTTAAGTTTCTGAACCCAGTCAACCTTCCATACCCGGAAAAGAAAAAAAATAGAAACAAAGAAACTAACCAGTAATGCTTTCCTACTAGATTTTGTGCTAGGCACCTTCCCATACAGAATCTACAAACAGCAGATCGTCCAAATGCCATTGGTGTTCCCTTTTGCGATTCATTTTGGCCAATAGCATTTTATGGTAGGTTTGTGTCTATAGTAATCATTTTCCCAAACACATATCCCAGAGTCCAGAAGATGCAATCTAAGATTAAACACTGATCACAGGTAAACCACGAAGTAAATAAGTCATAGTAACATTTTCTCTGAAGTTATAAGGTCCGTGTTACCTTATTCGGTAATGGTGAAAATAATCCTTGATTCTGTCCTAAACCCATCTAGCTGCTTCAGTACCTGGACCCCCCTTCACAGCCTCACTGTCTGATGACTAAGTACTGCCTCACCTGCCCCT
Source organism: Loris lydekkerianus (assembly GCA_963574355.1). NCBI lineage: Eukaryota > Metazoa > Chordata > Mammalia > Primates > Lorisidae > Loris > Loris lydekkerianus. The sequence continues at coordinate 17,752 of CAUYPK010114102.1, read as the reverse complement.
ATTTTGTCTACAATCTGTATTTGGCTAAGAATGGTGCTGTAAGAACAGAACACCTGAAATGGACTAATTTATTAAGAAAAGGTTTTTATTTCTTACAGTTTAGGAGGCTGGGAAGGTCTCACGTGTGGCAGGGCCTTTGTGCTTCGTCATCCCGCAGTGTGGCAGAAGGCGGAAGGGCAAGAGGGTACGTGTGACGGAGAGAGAGGGAACCAAGCTCATGCTTATCGGAAGGCACTCCTCAGCAACTAACCCACTCCTGAAGCAAGAGCGTTAACCTGTGCACGGAAGCAGACCCCCCATGACCTCATCACCTCTTAAAGGCCCACCTCTCAACACTGTTGCATTGAGGACTGTTTCCAAACGTGAACCTCAGGAACACATTCAAACAACAGCAGTATTCACATTCTAGATTGTTAACATCTCCAGGGCACAGAGAGTGTTTCCAGTGCCAAGAACGAGGCAGGCCACAGCGTAGGAACGTAACAGACATGTATTAACTAAATGGATGAATAAAAAAGAATTTATGGCTTGGATGTCAGTGGATGCTATATTACTACAGAAGCATCTGAATTAGTCATTGATGTTTTTTCTGTATTTACCCAAAACAAAGTTTTGGTTTTTATCTCTAGTATCCAGGATTACTAATTTTTTTTTCTTTTTCTTTTTTTTTTTTTTTTTGTTTATAAATAGTCTCATTCTGTCACCCAGGGTAGAGGGCCATGGCATCATAGTTCACACCAACCTCAGACTCCTCAAGTCATCCTCCTGCCTCAGCCTCCCCAGTAGCTGGGACTACAGATGCCCACCACAACGCCAGGCTATTTTTGCTAGTTTTAGTAGAGACAGGGTCTTTCTCTGCTCAGGCTGGTCTGGAATGCCTGAACTCAGGCAATCCACCCACCTTGGCCTTCCAGAGTGCTAGGATTACAGGTGTGAGCCACGGTACCCAGCCAGATTATGAACTTTAAAAAGAAAACAAAACAGAGTTTCCAAAAAAGAAACTTCTACTAAAGTCTTATAGCTCACAGAAGTAAAAATATCGAAAGGGAGGAACAGAGGGAAAGAAAACAGAGCCTGGCAGTGAAGAAACAAAAGTTCTGCACCTTAATTCCTTAAAAACATAGATGTTTATGTTTCTCTAGCCAGGGGTCCTCAAACTACGGCCCACGGGCCACATGAAGTGGTGTGATTGTATTTGTTCGCATTTTGGTTTTTTTAAACTTCAAAATAAGATACAGTATATACTCGAGTATAAGCCGAGTTTTTTTGGCACAAAATTTGTGCCGAGTTCGGGTTTTTCTAAAAACTCGGCTTATACTCGAGTATATACGGTATGTGCAGTGTGCATAGGAATTTGTTCATAGTTTTTTTTTTAAAAAACTATAGTCCGGCCCTCCAATGGTCTGAGGGACAGTTAACTGACCCCCTGTTTAAAAAGTTTGAGGACCCCTGCAGGCTTTGCTAGTCAAACATTCTACCACTTACAGAAAGACTCCTCTAAGACAGTTCCTGGCCCGGAGTCAAGATGCAAAGTCCTTTCTGACTTCTGTTCAACCCTACAGCCTCTGCCAGCAACACCTTTCCCCGCATTAGCACACTGAGCTCTTTTTCATCCTTCCCATGTCTGTGTAAATGTGCCTCCTCATAAGGAGGACCCTTCTCTATCCTAGGGTCATCTCCATGTGACTCCCCGTGTCATCTCCAGGATGATTGGTGTCTTCAGTAGCTGGTCTTCAGGGACACCAGATATGTATCCCACATGATAGCCTGGCAGAAACAAGACTGTAATTTGTGACACCCAGTGGAGTGAAAAGGAAGGGCCCCTCATTCAAAACCTAGTAAGAATTTCAAGACTATAGCAGCAGTCTATTAAACCAAGCCCGGGGCTCTACGGAGTGCAGGGCCTTGTGTGGCTGCGCAGACCCTCGGGCTGTGAAGGCGCCCCCAGTGAAAATCCTATCATATCTGATGATCTAGTATCCCTTGCTGTCTCTGCTGCTGCATCATGCTCCTCGAGGCGGTCACAAAGCCCACTCAAATTCAAGAGGAAGGGAATTAACTCCACCTCTTGTTGGGAGTGACCATGATCCCATATAAGCTGAGAACTATGTCCATGGACACTTCTGAAAATTCAGGGTATCCAGTGTTTGCCATAAATGACTGGTTCTCCTCAGGAGAACAGGAACTTGTCAAACTTGAAAAACTCACACCGACAACTACAGTAGCTCACACATGTAAAGGAAACTTTCTCTACATGAGGCACTGATGGAGCAGTCCAGAGACATCACCCCCTTTAATTCTCACAATGCCCCACTTAGTATGGACAGGGAGATACTATCACCCTGTCACAGAGCTGATATCATAGAGAAAGGAAAGTGCTTGCATAGCTAACAAGTAAAAGATCACGATTTGGGCTGGGTGTGGTGGCTCTCGCCTATAATCCCAGCCCTTTGGGAGACTGAGAAAAGCGGATCACTTGAGGTCGGGAGTTTGAGACCAGCCTGGACAACACAGCAAGACCCTGTGCTTATAAAAACAAAACAAAACAAAAGCACAGAGATTTAATGCAGGTCTGATATTAAGAGCCTGTATCACCATTAAGTGTTGCTGAAGTAAATTTCCCAAGCGGTAAACCTTGATAGGACTCTCCTTATTCTTACCACGAGGGGCCTCAGGGTACCGTCGCTGAGTCAGTTGTCTCTATGGAGCACAGTTTCACTTTCTCTGATGAGGCTTCAGCCCTCTGTCCTCCAGGTACATGTGATCATACAGCTGAGTCCCGTGCCTGGGCTACAGGAGGAAAACCCGGGCTGGAGTGTCACCCTGGGAATGGGAGGTGGATACAGGTCAGTCGCTTTGGTCTGTCTTCAGGATCTGAACCTGAAATAATAAAACAGAGCTCTGTAAGCAGCTCTCTTTCCCATCTTACACTCTGAGGACAGTAGAAAATAGGTTTATGGACAGAAAAAGCAAATGAATAGAAAGCAGCAGGACATATAAGAAAAGAAAGGGCTAATAACATTTATGGCAATTTTCTTAGTCTATTCCTGAAGACTGGCTACATCTCCAACCTTGAGATTCCCACATGGCCTGAGGATATACTATCCCATTTTCTATTGTTGGGTTAAGTAATTCTCCATTATTTCCTAGCAAATAACACTAACACACATGGGTAAAATAACAGGTTTCCTTAATAGGAGAGCAAACTCTAGAAATACCCAACGGGCTTCCTAAATAAAAAACTTAAAATAAGGAAATAGTTTCTCAAGAGCTCTGTGCACCACTGAGGCAAAATGAGGTTACTGCAATAGCTATTTTTGTGAAATAACTAAAAATTGAAACATTCTATTTATAAACAGTTAAAAGAAATAGATCACTCACGATCACTATTAGGAATAAGTAAGCAAATACAGCCAAGCAGTCTGAGCTGTCTTCTTCCACCTTCAGGATTTTAAAGCAAAAACTTTCACCTCTGCCAAAGGGATTCTCCTCTAGTCTCTCGCGTTCATTGAGAGGTGAGGTGGGAAAACGAATTTTATACGTGTGCCTTGGCAAAGACGACCATTTGGTGAAATCGGCTGGTCAGGCTCCTCCTAGCACACTCCCCCTAATTGCTGGTTCATTCCCCGATTCCACGTGCATGTCACAGGAGTGGCGGCGTCACTGGAGAAGCATCCGGCAGGTTCTGTGCAAGGTGATACCAAGCAGAGCTGCCCTCCAGGCTAAAGAACCCCACTCGCCTCTTCCTCCTCCTCCAACCCCAGCCTCCATCTTCCTCATCTGGAGAACCATTTCCCAAGCCTGCCGTTTAGAGAGGAAGGGATGGGAGGAGGGCGCGGATTCCGGTGAACAGCTGGGGCCCATCACTTCTCATTTTGGGTCTTGGGGAGACGTGGTTGACAGAGTGATGCACAGAGCCTGTCCCAGTTAATGACTTCACCATTCTCCATCATTATCCCCATCATTAGGAAATTAGGAGGACAGAAGGTATTTACTGTAAACCTGCCACCTCCCAAGGAGAGATAAATAGAAACTGATAAATGGGCTCTTCTGGTGCTGTTCGCCTATTAACCTTCTGCTTCCCAGCTCCGGCATATGCACACCATCCCGCCATTAATATCCAGTAATTGGCGTGGCAGCAGGCAATACAATCATACCTTTACTGAGCGTGCTCCCTCTGTGTGCTGTGCCTGTGCTAGCACACAATTACGTCCATAATGAAGCTTTGCTGAACAGGCCAGTTGGAAGACATTAGGCAGTTGTTTCCGCTATAGCACCAGCCTCCCACAGTCATTTGCGCTTAACTCTTCACTCGCCTGGACACCGGCTGCCATTGCTGACCTTTCTGCTGTCTTTGCCACCTTCCAATCTCTTCCTTAATGGTATGCACCACCACCACCCTTTTTTTTTTTTACAGCTTCTCTTTCCCGACTCTGTGCTCTGTGGGAGCAAAGGCACATGTGGCCAGCTTATGGAAGACTCAAAGCCGTTTGGTTGAATGACTGCCTTCATCCACGCTGGGGCCACTGGTGACCACCCGGAGCAATTGTCCCCAGTTGGGAGCCAAGCCATTCAGCAGTGTTTTCCAAGGAGGCTGTGTGATCGTGAGCATATTCCTAGATAAAGAAGAGGGAGAAGGGGACCATCTCGTCAAATCTATTCTCTGCGTCACAGTGGAGCAGACAGGTGGGTAATAAATTTGGTGCCTTTTCTTTAGGAAGAAACATCATCAATGTTCATCTGCTCAAGACACTTGGGGATCTTGAAGGGGCCTCAGTCTCAGGAGATCCTGAAAGACTTCACAAAAAAGCAAGGCCCACAAAGAGACCCCTCATTCTGCTATACATCTGCTCAGACTGTGGCTGCAAAGTGAACATTTGGCCTTGGCTTCCCTGACCTATTTCTCCCCCAGTCGAATTCCAGGTTTTACTCTGAAGACTGTAACAGTTGCTGCAGTGGGCAGCCTGTCTCATGGGATGAAGCATGAAATAGGTGCAGGTGACTAGGATGCGTACAGTGAGATGACTCCAGCTCGTCCTAAACCTGGCATCAAGATTAAAAAAAAAACACAACAGACAGTTGCAAGGGGGGAGGTGAGGATGGTGATAGTAACATCAGCAAAGAGATAAAAAGCAATAAAAAGCCCGAGAAGAAAATGACATGACAACCTTATTACTGGTGTTCAGGAACCATAGCCTCTCTGTCAGAAAATACCAGATCACCCATTTGAGAACTTCATAAAACTAAATGATCAATAGATTATAGCTCTGTCCCTCCTTCCACATGGCATAAAACAAATAATAATATCTCCAATAAATATAACAAATAGGGCAATCTTTCTCCTGCGTGCTGCAGACCCCTGACAGAACATGCCGTAAGATCTTTTCGTTTCCTCATCAAGGAAGATACTAAGCAGCTTGCCAGACTCCCAGTCAAGCACAGCCTCTCCAGCTGTCATGTAAGCATCCACCTTTAAACACAGAATCCGGATATGGCTGGGCGGCCTTGGGTTCCTGGAGCCTTTCATTCTGCGGAAGTTCCTGGGAGCAACCCTCTGCCAGTCAGCATTCTATTAACTAAAACTCTGCGGACACCAACACCAGCGCAGGCCTCTAGATAATGATGAATGATTCTGTCATGGTGACCCGGGACAGGCTGAGAGATTGCTGTCAATTCACCATTGCTGACTCCGATCTGCCTGTATATTCTTACAAAGCCCTTTCACATGATCTACCCTAGTTCACAACAAAGCCTTGTTCAGTAGTCAAGGGATGACATGAGGATCCCTCTTGGACAAGTGCGGAAACTCTGACTCAGAAAAGGTAAGTGACTTTCCTGTTCACAGAACTCTTGACCTGAGTCTCATTTCCTTTTCAGGGCTCTGTGCTGAGGACGCTAGCAGACACCCATCGCATTGTGATCCGTGAGAATAGCATGCCGGGAGCTGGGCAGCACAGCTGTCCCGAAGAGCAGCCCCGGACAGTGGAAATAAGAAAGCTTTGGAATCAGGGACTTCGTTTTACCAACTTACTAGATGGAACACTCTAGATAACGTTTAAACATCTTTGAATTTTTGTTCCCTCATCTGTGAGATAGGCCGATTGTAGTAAAGTCCCTGCTTCGTAGGTATAACATATTTATATAATTAATATGTAATCATCTATGAAAAACCCTTCCTAGAGCATTTACTTCTTTGCCTTTCTCCTCCTTTTCTTTATTATGAACACTTTACCATGTTGCCTCTTTAGTACAGAAAAAGTTTAATGTAAATACATTTTGTAATCTTCCATTTCCTTGGAAATCAGTGAGCCATGTAACACAATAGTGGCTCTCCCTTCAAATATGTGGAGTAAGATTAACCAAAGTATTTTATTCCCAAACCACTCCAGATTAATATTCTTATGATCTCAAGTTACCTAAATCAAGCAACAACATTTTCTTCATTTGTTCAATGTAGAACATGCATAAAGGTTCCATAGGCTCTGACTAAAGATTAGTTATAATCATGGGATTTTTGTGCACAGCATAAAATCAAAATGTAGTGTAAAATACTTTGATTTTTCTGCCATCCTCATTATAAAAAAATTTCACCCCGACCTTTCCTTCTCTTTAGCACTCACTTGTAACCACAAGTGCTGCAGGTCCACTCTCTCGAGGATATCCCCACCATCCATCTCTCCTCCTCCATCAATACCAATTTCCAACATTGACAACTGACAATTCTAAGGCCTCCAGTTTTTAATTAGACAGAACTATTTAGTTCTTTGAAATTCAACCCTTAATTTCAGACCATGTATGAGCTACCTTCAATTGGGATTCTCTTTTGGGCAAGATACTACCTTTCCCCAGCCAGGGACTTTTGGAAATATATGGGACTAGTTTTCTAAATGACAGAGACCAAGTTCAGCAAAACAGCAGGATATAAGATTAGTATAAAAAAATCAATTGTATTTCCATATACTAATAATAAATATCCTAGAAATAAAAAATTCCACTTATGATAGCATCTAAAAGAGTAAACTATTTAGAAATAAATTTGTCAAGAAGAGTATAATATATACATATGAGGATGAAAACTATAAAACACTGTTGAATAAAATTAAAGAACTAGATAAAAGGATAAATGTTCCATGTACACGGATTAGAAGACTCAATATTGTAAGATAGAAATACCTACCCCCCAACCTGATTTATAAATTCAGTGCAATCCCTATCAGTATCCCACCTTCTTGTTTTGTAGATCCTAAATTTTATAAGGAAATTTAAGAAACGCAGAATAGCTTAAACAAGCTTGAAAAGGACAGATTTGGAGGACTTAGACTTCAAAATTTACTGGAAATCTGCAGTGATCAAAACTGTCCACTACTGGTATACGGATGGTCATATAGATCAATGGAATAGAATTTAGATCTAGAAAGGAACCCTTACACTTATTAATAAATTTTTGAAAAGCATTTCTGGGCCATTAAATGAGAAGAAATAGTCTCTTCAATAAATCGTGCCAGGACAACTACATTTCCACAAGTAAGAAAGAATAAAACTGGAGATCTACCTCACAACATAGGTCCCCCCCCCCCAAAAAAAAAAAACCCTCAAGATGTATTATAGAGTAAATGTAAGAGCAAAAATCATAAAACTCTTAGAAGGAAATTATAAGGCAATATTTTCTTAGATATGACACTAAATATACAAAGAGAAAAAGAAAAATAGGTAATCAGCCTTCATCAAAATTAAAATTAAAAACTTTCATACTTCAAAAAACACTATCAAGAACTTGAAAAGACGGTGCACAGGGAGAGAGAAAATATTCCCAACTCCTATGCCAGGCTTGTAGCCAAAATATATAAAGAACTCTTAAAATTCAATAATAAAAAAATTCAATCCTATAATTCCTTTACTAGGTATATGCCCAGAAGACCAAAAATCACAATATAACCAAGAAATCTGTACCAGAATGTTTATTGCAGCCCAATTCATAATTGCTAAGTCATGGAAGAAGCCCAAGTGCCCATTGACCCACAAATGGACTAGCAAATTATGGTACATGTGTACCATGGAATACTATGCAGCCTTAAAGAAAGATGGAGACTTTACCTCTTTCATGCTTACATGGATGGAGCTGTAACATATTCTTCTTAGCAAAGTATTTCAAGAATGGAAGAAAAAGTATCCAATGTACTCAGCCCTACTATGAAGCTAATTTACAGCTTTCATATGAAGACTATAACCCAACTATAGCACAAGACTATGGGGAAAGGGCCAAGGGAGGGGAAGGGAGGGGGGAAGTCAGGGTGGAGGGAGGGTAATGGGTGGGACCACACCTACGATGCAACTTGGAATGGGTACGGGCAAAACTTACTAAAGGCATAATACAAATGTCTACATTCAATAACTAAGAAAATGCCATGAAGGCTACGTTGAACAGTTTGATGAGAATATTTCAGATTGTATATGAAACCAAAACATTGTACCCCTTGATTGCACAAATGTACACAGCTATGATTTAACAATAAAAAAAATTCCAATTTACAAGTAGGCAAAGGATTTGAATAAATATTTCTCTACAGAAGATATATCAACAGTCAATAAACACAAGAAAAGATGCTAAAAATAATTCATCAGTGAGAAAGTACACATCAAAACCACAAAAATATACCACTTCATGCGTATAATGATGGCCGTACTGAAAAGGCAGGCAATATTCTCACCTATATTTATGGCCCTAAAAAAAAGTAAGAGGACAGGCAATAACAAATGTTGACAAAGATGTGAAGAAATTAGAACTCCATACATTACCGGAGGTATAAAACAGTACAACTGCTGTGAAAAGCAGTCTGTCAGCTTCTCCAAAAGTTACACATGGGGATGACCCAGCAATTCCAATCCTAGGAATAGACTCAAAACAATTGAAAACATATGTGCACAAAAACATGTGCTCACATATGTTCATAACAGCATTATAGCTAAAGAGTAGAAACTACCCAAATATCCATCAAGTGATGGATGGATAAACAAAATGTCATATATTCATATAATGGAATAGTATTTGACAATTTAAAAAAACAAAGCACTGATACGCCCAACTACATGAGTGAGTCTCGAAAACATCATGCTAAGTGAAAGCCAGTCACAGAGGCCCTTATACTAGACAGGTCTACTTACCATGTACGGATGTGAAATGTCCAGAAAAGGCAAATCTATACAGACAACAACCAGATCAGTGGTTTCCAGGAAATGGAGAAAAGAATACTGGGGAGTGGCTACTAATGAGATAGTGGGTTTTTCTTTGGGGGTGGGGTGATGAAATCTTCTAGAAATAGATAATATATTAGAAAACACTAAATTATATACTTTAAAAGAGGGTGCATATTTCAATAAAACTGCTTTTTTTTCATTGTAGGATCCTATTACTGGCAATTTAGTCAGGGACCAAGTATGTTAGACATTCTGAAATGTCAGGAGAGTCCCGTTCAACAGGCTTTTGAAAATACGAGACAGTATTGGTATTTATTTCTGAACCATTTATTTCTGAGCTAAATTTTTCTTTTCTTCTTGTGATCATAGCTGTAAAAAAATCAGTGTTCTGTGGCAGAAAAGGCACCAATTAAGAAATCAGAATTGGATGCTAGTCTGAACTTAATTACCAGAAGTTCAGACGAGTTATTACACTTTCCTGGGCCCCTTTAATCATCTAATAGATAAAGAGTGTGATAATTAATTTTATGTGTCAAGTTGGCTGGACCGCAGTGCCCAGCTATGTGGTCAAATATTATTCAGGGTGTTTGCATACGGGTGTTTTGGGATGAAATTAACATTTAAATTGGTGAGCTTTGAGTAAAGCAGATAACCCATCATAATGTGGATGAGCCTTGTCCAATCAATTGAAGGCCTAAATTGAATGAGAGACTGACTTCCCTGGGTGGAGAGAATTCTACCAGAAGACAAACATTGCCCTTGAACCACAGCATAAGCTCTTCCTGGATCTCCAGCCTGCTGCCCTGTCCTGTACTTCCATAATGGTGACACAGACGCACACACACACACACGCACACACACACACACATATATAGTTTTGAAACTGTATGGGTACTAAAAAGTCCAGGTGCTTCCAAAATGTTTTGGAAGTTCCAATTGACCTTATCAATTCCACACTGAGAAAAGATAACCATTTAATAACTGTCTACATAAAGAATACTTGCATTGATTCACCTGCCTTATAACTGTCCTTTAAACCTGAGACTTAAAATATAATGTTACTAGCCAGGCTCATGCCCATAATCCTACCCTGGGAGGTCAATGCAGAAGGATCCATTGAGCTCTAGAGTAAGACCACCCTGAGTAAGAGCAAGACCCTGTCTCCACCAAAAATAGAAAAATTGTCCAGGCATTGTAGTAGGCACCTGTAGTCCCAGCTACTCTAGAGACTGAGGCAGGAGGATCTCTTGAGCCCAGGACTTTGAGGTTGCTGTGAGCTAGGCTGATACCATGATATTCTAGCCTGGGGGACAGAGTAACATTCTGTCTCAAAAAGAAAAAAATATAATGTTGCCTAAAAGTCCACATGATCAGAATATAAAAGCAGATGTCTATATGGTTTAAGACAGCCAGGCCTACCCAGCACACTTGACAAAATAGGGTGTGTGCAGCCACTTACTCTGTCCATGAGTAAGCAAGTCCAAACCCTTACAGAACAGAAGACATCAGTCTGCATCATCAATAAGAAACACTGCATTCTACTCTATTCAGAACTTTTCATTTTCTCCTTACTTGGCAACATAAGTTTTTGCCATTTCAAAGCCCATCTGCACCTCCATCAGTTGTGCTACACTCATCACCACCTCTGGCAAAAGATTTGGTGAGAAAGATAATTGATGCAAATGAGATTTTTAGATTAGCCCCACTCTCTCTTCCTACCATGACCATGGACAACCAAGAACTGACTATGCAAAAAGAACAGAATGCCATTAGGCTTTAGATATGGAAAGCTTCAGATTTGACATTGCTGGGAATGTTTCAAAGCAAGGATCAAGTAAAAAGGAACATCTGTACAAAATAAAGTGGTGTTTTCTTATCAATCTTACCTGGCGCTTTCTGAAATGCCTCAAGAGAAATGATCTTAGAAATTACAATAGTAATTCATCAACCCATTTCACAGTGGGAAACACCTTCATTGAGCTGCAGTGTCTGAAAGACAGACAGTGGTGTGGTCAGGAATCAACCCATCCAGAGAGAGAATGAAGCCTGCTAAGTGTGAGACGGGAGCAGGGAGGTGCTGAGGGTATGAAGATGGTAAGACGCTGCGCCTACTCCGTACACTACTGGAGAGACAGAGGAGCAAGTATATTATTTTGGTTTAAGAAAGCTAATTCTATCACAAGAGAATTCTCAACATGTCAGGAGAGAGCCAAGGGACATTTGTTCAAGCCTGGCTAGTTGGAGAAGCCTTTTCATAGGACATGATACCTTAGTTAAGTGGTAAGCGATGATTAGAAGCTAGGCAGTTTAAGAAAAGGGAGAGGTAATTTTGGATATAAACAAGATTACAGCATGGAGAAATGGGAATACCTGATGTTTCAGCACAACTGTGAGAAGTTCCAGGTCTTAAATCCTGAAGTGCGAATCGCATGGAATCAGATAAAGAGAAAAGAGACAGAAACTAGCCAAAAATGACCCTAACTCCCGCTTGGGCTGGAGCCAGCAAATGATAAAAAGCCATTAAAGAATCTGCCTGTGAGTGACGTGGTTAAACTGGAATTATAAATTGATTGTTCCAGACAGATAGGGCGGGTGGGTTTGATTAGTGCAGAAGCGCATGTGAACAAGGGAAATCTGTTGAAACGATCAGGAAAGCTAAGGTGGGGTGTTTTAGCTAAGGAAAGTTTAGGCAAGGAGAAGACTTGAGAAATATGCAGAAGATGAATTGCAGGACCATTGCATTCCTGCATATGCAGGAGCAAAGGGAAGGAAAGACTATAATTATTTCTAGGATTCCAGACAGGAAACAGAATAAGGAAAAATGGAGGGACTTGGTGATTGATGAGCACAGTGTGGTAAGTTGAAGCCATCCGAGGAGAGATGACAAGCAGGCATTTACATACTCGCCTGTGAAGCTCTGTGAAGTAAGAGCTGATGACACACACGTGGGAGTCATCAACATGCACGTTCCAATTATGAGGCTGAGGGAACGACCCAAGGAGACTGAAATCCTGGTTCTCAACTTCAGCTGCACAGTAGGACTCAAGGCAAAGATACTTAGGCCGCACATCGCCCCCCAGCATGTCAATCAGAATTTATGGGGCACTGCCAGAGTCTGGAATTACTGCATAAGTAAAAATAAAGATAGGTTCCAGACTATCAGCCCACAAAGAAAACTAAAAAGAAATGGTCCGAGTGTGTGAAGAGAACTGGAAGAAAAAAACGCCACCACTTTTATGCTCCTAGTTGCATTCATTAGAACAGGGTCAATTTGACATGAACATAAACATAAATTTTTATTTAAAAATAAATTCTGTTTATATAATTACCATTTCTGAAATTTTTGATCCCCACAGCAGCATCTCACTTCACAAGCTCAAGTTTTATTTTACCAATATAGAATCAATTATCAGGCTATGCCTCATTATAAATGGGTTCCCAAATGTTTCATTTCCTTTAATACATGGCAAAGCATGTATTATTTTAACTAATCAGGTATATTTAATAATTAGAACTGTAAAATTTCCTGTAAAAGGGTCAAGATTAAATTAGTCTTTCATGGAACAAATATTTTCTTCTGGAAGATTTCTCTGTCTAGCAATTTTATTTTTCTCTGTATTTTTCTTGAAGGGCTATTAGTTGGAGGATGGGGTAGAACTTGAATATATTACAGATTGAAATTTAAAATTTTATGTACGCATTTATATCTAGAATATTCAGCACGTAAGGCCTTAAAGATGTTTGTTTCCCAAAGTTATATTATAGTTTTATTGATCAAGGCAATGTAAATACACTACTTTTAGATGCAACTGAAAATGTGATATGACCTGTAACTATGGTAATTTAAGTATTAATTTTCATCCATTTCAGCAACTGGCAGGGTCCATCAATTATGCCATTAGCCGCCCAGCGATTGCAGCTGCAAAGAGCAGAATTAGCGTTTAAGCTGCTGTCATTCACCTGAAATTTTACAGTTCTAATTAGTGAGCCAGGAAGGCTGTCAACAACTAAATGCCAAATGACTGGCTTGGAAAAACAGCGTTTCCCAACTTTTCTCCAGACTTATTCATCCAGCATCAGTAAGTCATTTCTTCCTAGTTCAGAATTCAGACTGTCAGAAGGAAAACTCTTTATTTTGATTTCTGGCAACATTTGTTCACAAGGAAGGAGACCATTAGACAAACAGATCCGTGAAGCCACCTGCAGTCCACAGAGTTGTTTCACATTGCCCTTTACCTTATCTGTTTGCCTTTGCAAGTCCTGGTCCTGCAGGTATTATTTTCCTTATTGACTATATCACTTTTTGAGAACTTTACATGTGCCAGACACTTGGCTAGGCATTGTGCATATGAAGACAAGGCGGAGACAGAGACCTTGACCTGCAGGGAAGCTGCATTCACAAAAGGGAGATGAACACATTGGCAGATAATCAGTAAATCAAAGAAGAAAAATATCCTGATGATAGATTCAGTGAAAATAATTAAAATGGAGTCATATTTGACTGCCTGTAAATGGGAATCTACTTTGGTTTGAGTAACTGAGGAAGACCAGTCTGGGGATATCTGAGATCTGAGCTGAGTCATGCAAAATAAGCTGAGTCAAGGTTCAGACGCAAAAACATGAACACTTCTCTAGAAATATTGGTTATGATTGCAAAACTAAAAATAGACCAAACTTTCATCAATGGTAGAATAAAAAACTGTCTTACAATGGACTACTGCACAGTAATGACAACTACAACTACGGTGGGACATATGAACATGAATCAAAACATAGTTATGAGTGGAAAAGCAAATCGCAAGGTATATATACAGGATGATTCCACTTATGTAAAATTCAAAAGCATATACAAGCTGAACAATATTATTTTAGGATACGTATATATATGGTGAAAAAGTAAATTAGTGTAAATTGTAGACATGTAAACTTCAATGAGTCACAGTATTGGATAATCTCCCCCCTTGCAGTGCAGGTTTCTAACCAGCAGAGAATTGCAAAGGTGATGGGATGTCACTCCCGTGATTATATTACATTATATGAGACCCTGCTGAAGTGAGATGTTCACCTACTGGCCCTGAAGATAGTTGACATGTTGTAAGAGACTGTGCCAAAGCCTATATGGCAAAGACCTCTCCTGAGCTAGGCATGGCCTCAAGGCAATGGCTACCACGAAGACGGAAGCCTGGGTCCTATAACAGAAGATGATGAATTCCACTAACAACCTCAGATGTCTGCAAATGGACCTTTTCCCATGTGCGTCTTTGATGAGAATGCAGCCTCTCTAATGACACTTTCATTGAAGCCTTGTCCAACTATAAGCAGAGGACCCAATTAAGCCATGTGTACCCCTGATAAAAATGAACTCTGAGATAATAAATGGGCATTGTTTTTTTTTTTTTGTTTGGTTGTTTTTTGTTGTTGTTATTTTTGTAGAGACAGAGTCTCGCTTTATTGTCCTTGGTGGAGTCCTATGGCATCACAGCTCACAGCAACGTCTAGTTCCTGGGCTTAGGCGATTCTCTTGCCTCAGCCTCCCAAGTAGCTGGGACTACAGGCGCCCACCACAATGCCTGGCTATTTTTTTGTTGTTGTTGCAGTTTGGCCAGGGCCGGGTTTGAACCCACCACCCTCAGTATATGGGACCAGCACCCTACCCACTGAGCCACAGGCACCACCCAATAAATGGGTATTGTTTTAAGCCACTGAGTTTGTGATAATTTGCTACACATTAATAAAAAAACTGATATAGGAGCAATAAACACAAAATTTGGGAGAGATGCTGAGGGAAGAAGATATAACCAATAAAGATTATGGTCTGAACTTCAAAGTTATTATTAATATATTCTTTCTTCTTTTTGTATCATCATGCCCTGAAGGATTTATAGGCAGGTGCCTATCTGTTCTTAGTCTATCGTTCCTTTCTTAAGTATAAAATATGTTCTTAGTCAATTATAATTTGGCCTTGAATTCTATTTTGTCAAAATTTAAGATTGTTACTCTGTTACCCCAGCTTTCCCTTGATTGTTATTAACTATATATTTTTTCTAATTTTTCAACTTAATTTTTTTTGAGACAGGGTCTTACTCTGTCTGGAATAAGTTGACACAATTGTAGCTCACTATAACTTCAAACTCCTGGGTTCAAGTGATCCCTCTGGTTCAGCTATCTGAGTAGCTAAGACTACAGGTGTGGGCCACTCATCTGAATAATTGTTTTAAAATTTTTTTAGAGATAAGGTCTTGCCATATTGCCCACATGGGTCTGAAACTCCTGGACTCTTCCCACCTTGGCCTCCCAAAGTGCTGGGATTATTGGAGTGAGCTACTGTGCCTAGCCCCCTTGATTTTATTTTCAACATTCCTTTAACATTGTTTAAAACTGGATCTCTTGTAATGAATACGTTGGTGGATATTTTAAATAAAATCATACAGCCTCTGAGTAATGGACCAGATTAACCCATTTATATTTATTGTATTTTCTATCATTTTGAACCTAATACTGCTATCACCTTCTAAATATTTTTTATTTTCTGTACTTTCTTTGCATTTCTTTTCTCCATTCCACTTTCAACTGGATAGAATGAGTGTTCTTATTCTGTTTATGTCATATTTTCTGTATTTGCTCTTACATGGCTTATCTTAAGACCCATTTAAATTTTTTCCCTAATGAGACAAGTCCTACAGGCATTCTGGCATCTTCCTTTGGTCTCCTCTAGCTCGTTCTGTTAATTTTGTCTATAATTGTAGTTTGGAGTTCTAAAATTTCCCCAGAGCTAAGGGAGGAATCCAATTGCCTTTGTTGGTTTACCATTTTGTTAGGATAAGAAACTTTTCATTGTAATATTTAGTTATGTTTATTTCTTAAACTATGTGACAGGCACATAATTATTTTATCATTAGTCTTTAAGCTTTGCATGAGGATCATATTATTCTGTATGCATCATTTATTTCATTAATTTCTTAAACAGTGCCTGGCACAAGTAGGTATTTAACAAACATAAGTAAATAAAGAATGAAGTGATTATTCTCTTGATCATTATTTCATAAGCACTCTTGTAAGAAATTATTCCAACAAAGATTAAATTATTCCAATAAAAAGAAAGATCTTATCCAGCCTGTCCTTTTTATCTAGAACCAGGGACATTTACTTACTTTAATCATTGATACCACTTCATTGGTTTGTGAAGCATGTGTCTGCTTGTTCCAAGCACTTTCAGCCACTTCAAATATATCACTTTTAATTAAGCACCTGTTATATGTGAGTCATTGTGGTTATTAATATGCAAGATGTGAAAAATAATTTAGCAGCACCCACAATAAGCTTATCTTCTAATGATTTTCACAAGTATTTATAATGGAAGGTTTAATGTGATAAATGAAGAAGTGGGTCTAAATAAATGAATGGGAAGTGAGGGAAGGCTTTATAGGAGATTGACTTGAGTGGGGAAGCTTCAGCCTTCTGACTTCAAGATCTTTCTTTTCTAAGCACCAAACGAAGCAAGGAAAATTCCATCTTTAGCTGTTGCACCCTTTTTAATGAAGGAATTCTTTTCCATAAAATTTGGACTCTGTTAAAATGCCACACTTATGGACCAGAAAGGCCACAAGTTTCCTTAAGGCTACAGGTTCCTGACTCTTCTCTGCCTTGTTGTTCCGGCTTTCAGGGACCCTTCCAGCTCCCGCCTTCATTTCCCTGTGCCCGAGTTCAGTGCCTCTCCTGTGTGTACCCCCAAACCCTGTTAAGTGACCTATTTGTTTACAAGGTAGGATGTTTCTGTGTCTGCTGAGTTATTAGCTGGAGGTTTATAGGCATCTATTTATGTGACTTATTTGTAGTGATGGACAGAAACCCATGAGGAAAAAAATTTTAATGGGGACAGAAAAGAGAGGTAAGTGGATAACAGAATGTGCCTCTCTTATTCAGCCTGTCCCCAGTGGCTGGATTGGGCAGTAGTTTGTGAGGCCGGGGGCGTCCGCAGCCTGGTTCGGGTGGCAATGCATAGCACAGAGGTAAGGACTCAGGGCATTTTTTTTTTTACATTCTGTTGAAAACAGCATGGCACCCCAGCCCAATGGCAACATGGTGCCATGAGGATTTTGCAGGATTCAGAATAAAAAATATTGGGTGCAGAGCAGGGCGAAAAACACTCCGAGGCACCTCTGTCGGAGTCCCAGGAGAACCCTGGAGGAGTCCACAAGGAAAGATGGACTCCTTTGGCATTAAATCTAATGCCAAAACCTTCTTATAAGAAAACATGATTTTTCATAGTGATGAAAGAATGTATAGCAACCAAACTGATTTACTAATTTGCTAGCCTCATTTATATGTCATTTATTAGTATGTATAGATTGTAGAATACAAAAGGGTTATGCTCTTGCCCCCAAAAAGGCAAATAAAATAAGTAGAATTTCATAAGTTTTTGCAAGTTTACATGTTTCTGCTGCAGGGCTGCCCAAGCGACCTCGGGGCTCTTGGACGATCGAGCCATATGTCTTCCCTAGGACAATATTTAAAGATTTATACAAAGAGCTATGTGGAACCAATAACAAACTAGAAC
>CAUYPK010114101.1:0-38899 GCA_963574355.1 Loris lydekkerianus | reverse complement strand
GTTAGGATCTTATTGAGTATTTTAGCATCTATATTCATTAGTGATATTGGTCTATAATTTTCTTTTCTTGTTGGGTCTTTCCCTGGTTTGGAAATAAAGGTGATGTTTGCTTCGTAGAATGTGTTGGGTAATATTTCTTCTTTTTCTATATTTTGGAAGAGGTTTAGTAGTATAGATACTAGTTCTTCTTTAAAGGTTTGGTAGAATTCTGACGTAAAGGCATATGGTCCTGAGTTTTTCCTTTTAGGGAGATTTTGTATAGTTGATGCTATTTCAGAACTTGATATAGGCCTGTTCACCATTTCCACTTCATTCTGGCTAAGTCTCAGTAGGTGGCGTACTTCCAGGTATTGGTCGATTCCTTTCAGATTTTCATATTTGTGAGAGTAGAGTTTCTTGTAGTATTCATTAAGAATTTTTTGAATTTGTGAGGGGTCTGTTGTTATTTCATCTTTACCATTTCTGATTGATGAAATTAGAGATGTGACTCTTTTTTTTCTGGTTAGGTTGGCCAAAGGATTATCTATTTTATTGATCTTTTCAAGAAACCAACTTTTGGATTTATTGATCTGTTGGATAATTCTTTTGTTTCCAATTTTATTTAGTTCTGGTCTGCTTTTGGTTATTTTTTTTTCTTCTGCTGGGTTTGGGGTTAGATTGTTCTTCCTTCTCCAGTTGCTTGAGATGTCCCATTGAGTTATTAACTTCCTCTCTTTCTATTTTCTTAAGGAATGTTTGCAGTGCTATAAATTTCCCTTTTAGGACTGCCTTTGCAGTATCCCAGAGGTTCTGGTATTTCATTTCTTGATTGCTGTTTTGTTCCAGAAATTTGGTGATTTTCTTCTTAATCTCATCTATAACCCATGTATCCTTCAGCATAAGGTTTTTTAGCTTCAATGTTTTTGTATGGGTATGAGGGTTCCTGTTGTTATTGAGTTCAACTTTTATTCCATGATGGCCTGAGAAGATGCAAGGAATAATTTCTATTTTTTAAAATTTGCTGAGGTTAGATTTGTGACCTAGGATGTGGTGGATTTTGGAGTATGTTCCGTGGGCTGCTTAGAAGAATGTGTATTCAGTTTTGTTGGGATGAAATGTTCTGTAGATGTCTGTTAAGTCCATATTTTGAATGGTTGAGTTTAAATCTGAAATTTCAGTGCACCTACTTTCTAAAGTAATCTGTGCTCCAAAATCCCGATTTATTTTCCCCCAACAAAGTGCCTCTTCCCTCACTGACCTCATCCAGGGGTTGGGGAATCCTGTTTGATTAATTCAGAGAAAGAAAGAAGACATCATCTAGACTTCTTAGAGTACCTGCAATTCTCAAAAAGAAGACTCATGAAGCCAAATGCCTCTGTCACTGGCATTTGGTCACCAAGTCAAGGTTCTCAGATAATATTGGCAGACGTTTTTGGTCAGAGGCCCTGTTAACAAGGGGTCTTTCTCCTGAAACAATTTCTCCAGGCATTTTTTGCCTTTTCTACCTTCTTTGCTGCCTCCATTCCTTAAAGCCCCGAGTTTGTCACAGAGGCTCACTCCATGGCAGAGACAACTGTGCTCTTTAGATATTCCATGAGCCCCTGCACTTCCCAGTCTCTTTTCCTTACACTGAGGTGGGGGGAGCCCACTTGTCACAGTGACAAGTAGGGGTGATGAGTGGGCTCTGTGACAAGTAGGGCTGCTGCATGGCCACGAGGCAAGAACTGGGGATGGCAAAGCTGCTGGAGGAGGAGGAGCTGCCCATTCTGACCCAGCCCAGCACTTACCTACTCGAGACTATGCCACTGAGACTTAGAGACTTTCTAGTTATGCACATAATCTAGTTGTCTCAACTAGCATGGGCTTATAGGATTATAGGAGGAGGACCCCAAGGGAGGGGAGGACAGAGACAGGATGGGCTTGTGAGCTTGAAGTAAGAGTCACCGTAGAATACACTCTCCTTGCTGGGACTGCCTGGTCTGAGGCAGCCTGGTGATGCCAGTCATGAGGGAGCCATTGAGGATGACATCCTCACCACCATCATCATCAATTTGTGAGCAGAGGAGTAATGTGGATAGACTTGTTTGGCTTTGGAGCAAGGGATGCCTGGAGAGGACAGAGAATAGAACTGGGAGTTCAGTGAAAAGACAGAATTTCTTTGACTTCGAGCACTCGTCTTCTAATTGGAGCTATAAGGACTGTCAACCTCAGGAAATGTCATAATACTGGAGAGCTTCTACGTATTGTAGGAGTGTCATAGCACATGATAGACACATGCTGAGAGAGAGATTTCTATAGACTGGGAGCCCAGGGAAGAGGGACATCTTTACAGAAGCGTGGGAGAGGAGACAGCCTCTGAAGATAGGCTAAACTGAGAACAGTGGAAAGAAAAGTGGGTCTTGTGGGTGGGACAGTGGGCATATGCAAAGGAGTTAGAAAACTGTGTCAGACTGGTTTGACTGGAGTGTACTGTTTGGAGGAGGGCACACTACTGGGAGGTAAGACTTCAGAAACAGAGAACACGTTGTAGGAAGCCTCAGAAGCTGCTGAATATCTTTACACTTTATCTTGAGAGATTGCTCTTATCATGTAATCACAGAGACTAGAAGGCTAATAGCCAGGGACTGGTCAAGGAAGTCATGGTGCTTGCATCCCAGATACACCATGCAGCAGTCACAATGACTGAGTGGGACCTACAAGTACTTCCATGGACAGATTTCTAAGCCATCATCAAGTAAAAATATTCACATAAATAACATTGCTATTGGAAGCAGGCACACACCTGTACCTTCTGTGCTCCATGTTCCTGACTGTGAGTCTGTGTAAATACACACATGTCTGTGGATGCGTCCTAGTTCTGTAAAGACAGAGGTCACATTTGGGCAGAGGCTTGGGATTGCTCACTGTCCTTCCTGCTGTGAAGGTTCAGACCCCTGTCCATGTAAAGTTCTGCAGGGAGTGGTGCCTAACCAGGCTGATCCCTCACAGTCACCTTGGTTACCACATGGGTGGACCAGTTTGGACTTGCTTTCTCGCCTATCAATTAAAATGCATTTATGATAATGGAAGGCAGTAAATGGCCTTGCAGAGATAAGCAGAACTTCTTGTCTAAAATTATTTTTCACTGAGTAAAAATATTTCTGGCCAAGATACAGATATTTTTAAGTTTTCCTATAAGAGAAAATTGTTTAAACCTTCATTGGATTAAAAATCCAAACCATTTGTACTTTGATTATTTAAAAAAAAATGAAGTAGCCAAAAACATACATTTATTAAAACCATAAGACAATTAAAATATTTAAAAGGAAAGACAAAAAAAGTATTTAGAATGTATGCCAACTGGAAACACACAAATTACTCAATACATGATATAAGAAAAATTAGCTCTAGAATAAACTATATTTTGATACTTGCCTCACTAATTTTCCAAACACTTTTCAAATATGTTAAAAATCACTATCAAAATACAACAATAAAGCAATCAAAAATAAATCCAGAACTGTATTTTTTATTTAAAAAAAAGAATAGAGTTTATCTGAGAAATGCAAAGATGTTTCAATGCCAGAAAATTATCAAAATAGGGCAGCGCCTATGGCTCAAAGGAGTAGGATGCTGGCCCCATATGCTGGAGGTGGCAGGTTCAAACCCAGCCCTGGCCAAAAACTGCAAAAAAAAAAAAAAGAAAGAAAGAAAATTATCAAAATACACTCAAATATCCCATTTTTGTTCAGGATAAATACCTTTAATTTTTAAAAGTGTATTGACTCGAAACTGATAGCAAATGTTATGCTGAATTGTGAAATCTTCATTTTTAATGAGGAGTCTCATTAAAATCAGACATACAACATCCCTATTATCACCTCTATAATTCAACATTAATGTATATTGGAGGTTCTGGCCTATATAAAATTTGGTCTGTCAGATTAAATTTTATAGGGAAAAATATAAAAGACCTTGGTTATGAGCTATAACTACTATTGAGTTCAACAATATGTTGAATAGATCATTTATAAATTCAACAATAAAAGATATTTGAAAATCCCCAGATATTTTGAAATTAAGTAACACACTTCTAAACAACTGTCAGTAAAAGAAGACATCACAATGAAAATTGGAAAATATTTTGTACAGAATAAAAATGAAAATATAACAAATATTTTGTGTGATTCCACATAAAAATAGTATGTAGGTCACTAAGAAAGTTTTGAGACAGACCGTATTATGGTCCATTATTTTACTTCCAAGAACACAGTCAACAGCATCCTTTCTGATTTACATGTGTAAGTTTAACTTGTTCAGCTTATTAGTGTTGCTGGGAGAACTTTCTTGATTTTTGTGCATATTAAAACTTTGTAATAACCCATGTACATAGACAGAAATTTCTAGCTTTAAGTGTTTACATTAGAAAAGGAAATAAGGCTGGGCATGGTGGCTCATGCCTATAATCCTAGCACTCTGGGAAGCCAAGGTGGGTGGATTGCCTGAGCTTAGGAGTTCAGAGATCAGCTCTGAGCAAGAGAGATACCCTATCTCAAAAAATAGCTGAGTGCTGTTTTGGGCACCTGTTCTCCTAGCTACTGGGGAGGCTGAGGCAAGAGAATCGCTTGAGCTTAAGAGTTTGAGGTTGCATGAACTATGACACCATAGCACTCTATTGATGGTGACAAAGAGACTCTGTCTCAAAAAAAAAAAAAAAAAGAAAGAAAGAAAAGAGAATAAAAAGTATAAATTAACTATTCAAGCTTCCAACTTAACAAGCTTCCAACTTAAGGTGCAAGATGTTAAACCCAAAGTAGGTGGGAAGCAAATAATAAAGGTAGACAAATCAATGCAATAAAAAACAGACAAGCAACAGAGAAAATAAAACACAAAGCCAGTTTCGTTTTTTGAAACATCAGTAAAAAATGGATAAATTGTAGCTAAACTGATCAAGAAAAAAAGGATAAAAGAGAATATATCATTATAGTCCTAGAGACATTAAAGGATACTAAGAGACATTAAAATTCAATAGTTTCAAATACTTAAATGCAACAGATGAATTCCTTAAAAGAGTCAAATCACTTAAGACTCAAATTGCCACCTGTTAGGAAGGATGTAGAGCAACTGAAAATCTTGTGCATTATAGGTGCAAATGGAAAACAGCACAACTATTTTGGAAAAAGGTTTTTAGTATAGAGGAGTATAGCAATTCCACTCCCAGTATGGTATGTAGTCAAGAGAAATGAAAATGTGTGTCCATACAAGACTGACTTGTATTGGATGTTCACGGCAGCTTTATTTAAAATAGCCCAGCTGGCCATAATTCAAATGTCCATCAACAGGTGAATGAATATACAATTCATGGCCCCTCCATACAATGGATGACATAAAAGAATTGACTACCAATATAATCTGGACGGCTTGAGAACACCATGCTGAGGGGTAAAGGAGGCCAGCCACAAAAGAACACATGCTGTATTATTTAGTCTGTATGAAGCTCTAGGAAAGACAAATCAGTGTCAGTGAGTCTGTGGTGCTTGGTGTTAGGTGCAGATTGGGGACCACGTGTGTTGATGCTGACATTTGGTACCATACCCGAGTTGTTGGCAGCATATGTGTATGGTGTGTTAAAAACACACAAAGTAAAATACATTTTTCAAAACTCATCAAAGCATACACTCAACTTGTATGTAATTCATGTTAATTATGTTTTAACAAAGGTTATTTTAAAAAATTAATATCTTATGCAATAATAAACTAGAAAATATAGTAGAAAAAGATGGTAGCACCAAAGTACATGGTATTTCAAATTAAAATGAAAATGTGCAAGAACTTTATCGAGAGGCAGCTACCCTCAGTCATAAAGAAATAGTCACATATCTTGGATTTTGCAATAGGATGGACATTCTTTTTTGTAATTTGGGAGGCCAAATGTATGTTCTAGCCTACATAGAAGCCCATGATGTGTGGCTGAGCAGAGGTCCGACATTTCAGTAAGGATTAGAATCTGCCACTCTTTACAGAGCAGCCTCCACTCCCCACCTTTCTTTACGCTTGTGAAAAAGTATCTGATCCATACATACTCCAGGGTTCTGTGCTCTTAGCATGGCAGAGTCAGTTTTGGTCTGTAAGTAGCCGAGCAAATGTTCCTACTTCACCTCCTTGGAGTGTAGTGACAGCAAGTCCTGGCCCAGAAGCAATCTATGTAGTTAGATGTTTTAGTGAGGGTGATACCAACTTTTAAGCCCCCAAATTTTTTAGATTGTTGACCCGTTGGATGGGATTATTTAGTTATATCCATTTGAACTTGGGTAATCTCTGCTAAATCCATGTTTTAGCTCACTTGGTATCAAGCACTTCTGCTCAGTGACAGGCCAACAGATGCAGAGTCTCCGTAAGGCCATTCCTGGCTCAAAAAGAAAAGGAGGCTGTGCTAGTGGCCTGTAGCTAACCCACCCAGGAACTGCCCTGTTACTTCAATAGAAGGTGAAAGGGGAGGGGGGGGGACACTAGTGCACAGTTCTGCTTTTCACTCTTCAAACCAGGACTTTGATTCTTCAAAATTCTATTTTTAATCACTATCATTCTGACAAGAACCAGTAAGCATGGGAACAGAGCAGTGTCAGGGGAGCAGTCATTTCCATTTTCAAGAGTTGATGAACCAAGTAGTTAGACTGCCCAAGGTGTGAACCTGTGCTCTCCCTGCCACACCTTATCACTGAGAGTTTTGTGCACAGGTCCCCAGTGTACGTGCAGGTAGAGTTAGTTCAGGTGCTCTGATACTGACATGTGTAGTGTGCCATAGACATGCAAAGTAAAATTACATTAAAATAAACACAAAATAAGTTTCAATTTTAAGTAATACTAGTAATGATATCTTCATGGATTTAGTAACTAATATGTCAAGACAACACACTGCAATTCATCATTAAGCATGGGGTATATAAAGCCATGTTTGCAATAGTCATCTTAGAAAATCTGTGTTTTCTGTTGTGGACTTCTTGGCTGATCTGGCTGGAATTTCATTGTTTTTAGAGAGCTTGCACTAGAAGTAGGGTTGCCAGCTTGGCCGTTTTCTTTCTGTCAGCTTCCTCTTGCATTGTTAGCATCACTTACAATTTAGGATTCTAACTGAAAACCTTCTAAGCCATTTGCGGCTACATCATATTAAATGTTTCAAAGCAGATGTTGTGGGGAGAGTCACATTCCCCACAAAATTGAAACTTATTTTGTTTTTATAGTAATATAATTTTACTTTGCATGTCTATGGCACACTATCACATTCAAGCAGAGCATCTTAAACCCCGCATCTCAAACCCTCACCTCCCATCTCAGCGCATCTTCTGCAGGCCACCCAACCCCACCCCGACTTATCTGGTGCAGGCGGTACTCACCCAAGTCAGTCCTCTAGCCTGCAGTGAGTGGGATCTTCAGTACTTTTCTTTCTAGCCCTAAATGATTCAGATTCAGAAATTGGATCGCTATTTGCCAGGCTCCAGAAGAGGCAGAATCTAGTGAGGTTCTGGGCCACGTGGGCAGGGGGCGCGTTCACAGCTTTAATTTTCTCACCTGTAGTGGGGGTCGGGCAGCAGATTCACCTGCCAGGAATGTCTCAGCACAGGGAGATGCTAAACACTCAAGATTGTTAGGTCTTTTATAGAAGATCTCCTCTTTTAAACATGCCTTAATATGTCCTGCAGAAGAGGCATTATTGATGATATGTACATGTCAAAAGATTTGTGTCAAGAGGGTAGCAATTATTTATTTATTTATTTATTTATTTATTTATTTATTTATTTTGAGACAGAGTCTCACTTTGTTACCCTTGGTAGAGTGCTGTGGTGTCACAGCTCACAGCTCTAACTCTTGGGCTCAAGAGATTCTCTTGCCTCAACCTTTCAAGTAACTGGGACTATAGGTACCTGCCACAATGCCTGGCTAGTTTTAGAGATGGGGGTCTCCCTCTGGCTCAGGCTAGTCTTGAACCTGTGAGCTTAGGCAATCCACCTGCCTCGGCCTCACACAGTGCTAGGATTACAGGTATGACTCACGGCGTTGGGCCCCGGCAATTACTTTATATATGAAAATGATCTTATCAATTTGTGGAACAAAGAAATCCTTCCTCTTACTGAAATTCTTCATATACATGGAAATACATTTATGTGTAGTCATTTAAACATGATTTCAGAATCGCACAGAGTCCACTTAGGGATGAGGATGACTATATATTTAAGAGTGTTGTTTTTTACTTTAAGACAAAAAGCTAGATGTACTTTGAAATATATGCTTATTACTTTTTTTTTTCTTTTTGAGATAGGATCTCCCTCTGTCAGCAGGGCTAGATTGCAGTGATGCCATACAGCTCACTGCAACCTCAAACTCCTGGGCTCAAGCAATACTCCTGGCTCAGTCTCCTGAGTAGCTGGGACTACAGGTGCCACCAAGCCCAGCTATTTTTTCTATTTTTTGTAGAGACGGCATCAGCCTTCCAAAGTGCTAGGATTACAGGCATGAGCCACCATGCCAAGAGCCTTGTGTGAAGTGAAATTTTTTGGATTCATACCTGATTTTAAATACAATATTTCCACTGCCATAAGATGAGGCATACTGGATATCAGAGAACATTTAAAGGGTCTATTAAAGCTACTGCTGATAGAAGACCTAGGGATCTTTTTAAGAGGAAAAAACAAATTTCTGCACTGGTTGGGTGATTGTACACTATTACATGTGAAACCCTTTTATAGTTCTAAAATGTTGTATATATTTATGTTCTTAGATGATAATAACCAAGGTGAGTCTAAGTATAACTTTCAAGTAGTTTATTACAGAAATGTGAATTTATATTACTTTTCAATGTAATTCACTTCTTAAGCAAATGGTTATATTTCAATTGTCAAGATTTTAAGGGGGCCAAAAAAGATGGGGAAGTATTTTTGGGGGGTGGGGGTAATATGTGGATAATTTTGAATGTGAAAACTGCCCTGAATTCATATACAAAACAAGGACTAATGGCGTAATGATGACAAAAAATTGTGCCCATGTGCCTATTCTATAGGAAATTGCACTAGTTAACTTTGATGATAATAAAACTTGAGTGAAAAAAACATACTTTCTTCAATGTGAAATAGTGGCATAAAGTGAAGGTGGGGCAATTACCTTAAAACTGTCAGCAGCAGTGTTTCTAGTCTCTCCCTGCACAGGAGGGAACAAAGACCTTTAATAATCACACTGGGAATACAGGAAGTATGGCAAAGAGGAAAACCATCTTCTCAGCAATAAAGATTTGGTAAATGCTAATCCAACATACAATTAAAAAAAATTAAACCATTCTACTTTGTCCTGGCCTATTATCCCCCTGTGCCCAGCCTCAAAGAAAGCCCTTCTCTCTGCTCATGAAGCCTTGCCTCTGCCCTCTTCTCTCTCCTAACCCCTTTCCCTGAGAAGGCCTCATCTTCCCTACCCTCTCCTTTTCTCCCCAACCTCCATTCCCGTTTGCCTTTATGAAACTTCCCTTAACTCAATTTCCTTGCTCCTTTCCAGTGCCACTACTCTTAAACTGTGTGCTGCTAATGGCACACAACGGAGATGCATCTGAGCAATAATACAATCGATTGCACTTTAAGATGTATCTCCTCTTTTCTTCACTTTTTTGTCTACTTGGATTTTTATTTATTTATTTATATGGTACTTAAACATCTTGAATCTGAAGACATTTGGAACTTCTCAGCCACTAACTCTTTGAATATTGCCCCTTCCCTATTCTCTCCTGAAACATCTACTGTGAAGCTGTTTCAGGAGAGAATCTCATTTTTACATCTCATTCTAGTTTCTGTGTCTCTAACTTCTCTTACACAACTTTGATCTCATTTCTCTCAATGCAGTTTCCTCAGAACACGTTTCATTTTTACTAAATCTCTCTTTAGCTGCATCTTTTCTATTATATAACCCATTTATTCCACTTTTAATTAAAATGACTATGTGTTTCATTTCTAAAAGTTATATTTGGAAAAAAATAAAAGTTTTATTTGGCACTTTAAAGAAAATCTACCTTCATTTCCTTTTAAAGTAGTATTTTGTTCTTTTAAGATATTTGATTCATTCTTTTATATTTTAATTGATTTAACATACTTTAACTTTTTATACTACTATCTCACATACTGAAGGTTCTAATTTTGCTGTTGACTGTGACTATTACTGAATTCTACTCACTGTTGCTAGTTTCCTTGCATGATTTGCCAGTTTTGATTATGAGCTCAGGTTTAATGAGGCTTGTTTCCTCTGTGATCTATGAGCATCTCTTGTGGCTTCATTGTAAAAATTCTTCTAAGCCAGTTTTCTGGCCAATTTTCTGGCAATATTCTGACTTGGGAATACTAGGGTAATGCAAATTTAAGATCCATCTCTGCTTGAAGAGCAGGCATAGAATTCTGAATTATCAGGGAATCTTTTCTTTTCACCCAATGCCTAGAGCAGGTAGACCTTCTTTTCATAGGCTGTCCCAGTGGGTCAATTTTTTCTAGTGTATCCTCTCAGATGAGGAGGGGTTTGGAACTAAGTTTTGCTCTTAAGTTGTGTTCTCAGTTCCAATTATCCGCTTCATGAAGCTTCAAGGTCTTGTTTTCTATTCAAGTCCCCAGGGGAGTGGGACAACCTCTCTTTGGGGACAGCCACAGCATAGGCTCAGACACATAGGGCACAATTTTTGTTTACTCCTAGTTTTGGCAGTTGGGAATTACTGCCCTTCTGTTCAAAGGTAAGTCTTGCATAAAAACATTATTCTGTTTCAAAAATCCTAGGGAATTTAAGCCATCTTAATCAACCATATTTCCAGAAAGAGAAATAAAAACTAATAAAATAGGATGACTGTCACTATGGTTTCTTGGTTGTTTCTGTTTATTAGTGGTGCCTGTGTGGCACCCTTCTATGTTGTATATACCTTGCATGTACTTTCATGTGAACAGGTCTAGATGCCAATCCATAGCAAGAGCCTTGGAAGCATGAGGGACCTCCCTCAACCTCTGCTTATCCATAGAAGGGAGCAGTACTCTCCAGTTACTTTGGCCTGGTTCCCAGCTCTGTCAGTAATCTAGCTGTGAGATCTTGGGTTAATTATTTTATGAACTTTAATCTTCCCAAATATTAAATTGGACCAATAATACTTGCCTCACCTGACCAAAGTTAGGATTAAATGAGATCCTGGTGTATTTACTGTGCCTGCCACATAGTAACTGCTGCCAATAAACATTAAGTATTCCTGTCATTATTCCCTCACTTCCCTTGAGACTAAAAACAGTGATAAAACATTTCAACACTCACCAACCCCTCAGTACTAGAGTCCAACTTTCTTGTTGTTTCTGTTATTTGAGTGTTCCAACATGGGTCAATGTGGGAGGATGAGGCTGTCGTGTTCCCCAGGCTTCTAGTGCAGAGCCTTAGACCCAGATGGGCTCTGCTTCTTGCTGACTGTGGCCATGCGACAGTCTCTCCAAGACTCATTTTCCTCTGCTGTAAAATGAAGATGTTAACCACTAACATGCAGTGTGATTGTGAAGGATGAGTGAGAGAGTTGCACAAGGCAATCATTACATCTTCAGTGAGTCTGACTCCAAGCACAAAAGCCCTCTGCTGTAGCTGGGCCCCTGCATTGCTTCATGTGTTCACAGTGCCTGCTCAGGAAATGCTTGTGGAACCTGGGGAAGCAGAAATGAGACCAAGTATAGCAGGGTAGGACACAGTGGCTGAGGCTACAGGTACACTCACAGAGCCTGAGTGTTTATGATTAGTGGTTATGGTTTTGCTGAGTGTGTACCTACGAATGAGGACATTGTCTCCATTGTTTGTATCTTTCCACAGTGTGCAGAGCAGGCCATGCACAAAGATGCTGAATTTATGACTCAAAGACCTTGCACAGGTGGGTGGAAAGGCCCAGAAGAAAGTTGAGTCACTGTTCTGCTCATGGGAAAGGTGCTGGCTTCCATTTCTACACAGGAGTTGACAGATAGCCTGAAGCCTGTGAAAGAACTAGTTTGATGCTCTTCCTACTTTGCATAAGAATCTTGAGCTTGACATTTCTATTTCAACAGGAGGGGAAATACAGGGTTATGGGGAATAAACAATACTTCCTCCTCAAGTGGCTCAAGAGTTTCACTTGGGTAGTGGATGAAACTGTTCACATGAAGTCAGAACAAACACACTTGGACATTGATTGGAGCTGTATAAGCAGTTTGCAATGTCAGCTGGTTGTTCAGTTTCTCCAGCGTTGCTATGTATGCATTTATTTACCCCCTGTCTAACATTGCCTCCTCTTCCTTGATATAGCCCCTGAGCCACCACACTGTGCCAGTGTTATGTGTTCTATGTTCTCACTCAGCTCCTACTGGGCTTCTCTGCAGCGAAGGTGATAAGATGCCCTGGAAAGCTGAAGTCAGAGAAACCAAGGGATGTGCCCAAGAAAGAGACATCAATATATAGAGGTGCTTGGCTTCAAAGATGGCTCCATCCACAATGTCCATGGCTTCCCATTCATCACATCCTGCTCTCCTCTACCTCTGACTAACAAACTAGAAGCTTATGGGCATCACTTCCTTCTTTACAGCTTGGTTTCTTTATTTATGAAATGAGAGTTTAATCATATGCACTCTGAGGTTTCTTTAAGTTCCTGCTTCTGTGATTCTCCTGAGTTTTAGGGAACAGGAACATAGGTTTCTGCTGGACCATCTTCTTTTTCTATCCATCTCAGACAGCCATCTCTGAAAGTCTATGATAATGAATAACATGAAAATGTGATACAGGTAACACATGTTTATTATAAGAACTGATTTTGCATTGGAGTTGCTCTGGGCATTGTTAACCAAAGTTTTTGATTTTCATTAGGCCTGATGCTAATTTCCTTTGGATTACTTACTGGTATTTATAAACACTTTCTCATTTCTGTCACTGCTATCTTTCTACTTTACATCTAGAATGCTTTTATTCCCCCAGGAGATTAAGGCCAGAACAATTTCCTTTTGGTGGCACTCCACAAAATGCCCTACTGCGCCAATGTTTCTAGCTTTCTCTAGAAGCTAGAGAAAAGGCCGTGTGGGAGGTTCAGCTTGAACAGAGTGGCTGTGGATAGCTCTTTCTCAAAAGGGCTAGAGATGATTTTCTGACTCCTTATTAATCTGGGCCATTTGGGGGACCTCCAGGACTATAAAACCTTGACTCTTTTTGTGGACAAGGGTCAAAAACATCTTTTCTGCTTCTTCTTTCTAAGACTCCTTGGGAGCCTCTTTGCTGTATAAGAGTGTTCTGCTCAATAACTACTTTTAATGCTTAATTCAGGGTCAGAGCTCTGTGAGTGACTCATTTTCTTTAGAAGACCTTGGGGTCCAGAAGTATGTAAGACGACTTTGGCCTTGGCCTGTAAATGCCTTAAAGTGCAATTGGCAATTTTATTGACATAAGACTTTAAGAAAGTTACACAGAATTGTTTTCAGACGCCCACCCTCTTGTGGCTACCCCTTGGTTGGTGGTGATGAGGCCTAGAGCTTTCCAAGTTGACACTTTATTTAAATATGGAGCTAAGAAACTTGAGGAAGCTTCTAGCTAGACCTACAAAGTATCAAACTCCCAGGCCTAAAGAGTTCAGTTAAATTTCTATCAGTTCAACAGATTAATCAAAATCTGGCATTGTGGAAGGCAGAGCTACTTACTGTATTTGGTAAACTCCAAAGTTGGAGCAGCTCTACCCAGTGGAAGCTGCTTTATCATGTGAGTCCAGGGTTGGCAGGTGAAGGAGAAAGTGTCCTTATGGCAGGTCAGGAACCAGGATCAGGGAAGCTCTGGCGTGTGGCCTAGTCCTGTGTGTCAGTACGCAGCCTAGGCAGTAAGGAAGACAGAGAGGGGCCATTTTTTAAAACGGTGCCATGGGCCAGACACAGGGGTGTGCTCTTGGTGATGCAAACTCACTTACATGGCTCCATCTAACTGCACGGAGACTGGGAAATGGGGCAGGCAGTTGGATTTCTTGGCAGATGCTTCCTGGCCCCAGCTCTGCATTCTGGAGGTAGCAGGCTCTTTGGTGGCTATGCCTAGCTGTCTCTGTCACTACCCTAGTATGTGCATGGAGTCGTGCTCCCAGGGAGCTGCCAGTGTTGACAGTGAGGATATTCACTCCCCTAAAAGGAAACCAATTCTAATCCCCTCCCCTAAACCAGCCTAGAAGTCAGAGGATATTGCTTTATTGTTTCCCAAAAGGTAGCTCTCTTAGTTATTGCCTTATCTAAGAGCTCCGGCAGCCTCCCTGTTGTGACACCACAGACGCTCTCCTTTGCCTTTTGCTTAATGCTTCATGTAATGTGGTCCCTACTCTCCTGGCCAAGCTAATCTCCCATGTGCCTTTATTCCCCAACAAAGAATCAGCCCTGCCTGCCGGGTGTCTTCCTGTTGAGCTCTGCCTGCTTCTGCACTTCGCATTCCTCCAGCTACCCCCCCCCCCCAGCGCAATGCTGCCTAGGGATCTATCTTGGATGGGACTTTCTCAGTCCTGCCCTCTAGCTGTCCGATGCCTGTTTCCCTGCCCTTTACTAGAAAACCAGCCTGACAGAGGGCTCCTGCTTTTCCCTGCTCAGCGTGTACTTCTCTCTGGAGAGTCTTAAACCGCACAAATGCGGGCTTCCTGGGGCTCACCTGCCGCGTCCCGCGCAGCCTGGTGGCGAGTCCGGAAATTGCAGGGAGCGGCGCCCGCGCGGTTCCTCTGCAGGCTGGTGGGGTGCTCGCAGCTCCTCTACACCCCCAAAGCGCCCAGTTGGAGTGCATACTTGGCGCTTGCTTATTTAAAGTCAGCAGCAGCTGCGGGCACAGTTGAGTCAGTGCCCAATCCCAGCCGGCCCTTGATTTACTAGCTGTCACCGCTGGTGCATTAGGCGCGTCACTCCCATTTATTAAGAAGAGGGGGCTTGTAGATGTTCAAAGGACAGGCTAGTAGGCATCAGGACAGGGCTCTGGGCTCCAGTCTTCTGACTTCAAATCTTACCTTTTCCCCCATCAATCCACTCCCTTCACCAATTTCATATGAAAATTATTGAAGTTTCATTATTGGAACCCTTGCAGGCAGAGGCCTAAAGGGTTGCAGGAAAAGAGTGATTTGGTGGACTCAGGTTGTCATTCTGAATCTGCAATTGATTTTCCCATGCCTAAGGGTCAGTCTACCTGTTTCCACTCCCACTGTGCAGAGGAGTTGTCACTGGAAGACTTTCCTCCTCTGGGGTAACCGTTTTGGCCAGAAGGTATTTTTTCCCCTTTCTTTTTCAATAAATATGTTCAAAGGACAAGGAGATACCAAATTTGAAATCCATCTGTCGGCATTGCACTTGAGCCAAGTTTCTTTCCTCCTCTCCTGGTGTGCTCTGATGTGGGCAGCGCTGACCTAGCCATGACATACAGATGGCAGCATGGGCTGGCTCCTGGACTCTGCCTGGGCCCAGAGTGTGTCATAGGTAGCGGCAGCAGCAGGAGATGCCACAGTCCGGCCATCCTCTGTCATCCTGTCTGCTTCACTCCTCTCCCCAGTGCTGCAGGTGTACGCCCAGAAGGGCACCTGGTGGGTCCTGTCTCTGGGCGCTCCCACGCTGTGGTGACCACCTGTGTGGGAGCACAGCTCTGCATCCAGCCTGTGCAGGCTGGCAAGAGAAGGTGTCAGCACACCGTTTCCCACTTGAGGAACTGCAAATTTGGATGTGAAATAACTGGACAAAGGGCTCATTCTAGTAAGCAGCAAAACTCACCCTTAAACTGAGCTCGCTGGGCATGCCTTTCTCACCACATCCACTGGCATCTCAGGAAACCTGTTCTGTGCCTGCACCCTGGCTGGGGGCTGCCTGCCTCTGGGTTGCAGAGATGGCTCTCTTCCCTCTGTGGAAGGGCTCCCTCTCTCTTTCACTTATTTATTGAGTGCTTTTTAAATTTGTCAAAAGATAAAATTACAACAAACTTAGTTTGAAGATCGTAATCAATACTTTGTGTGTGTGTGTGTGTGTGTGTGTGTGTGTGTGTGTGAGATTCTAGAGTTGGGCAATGTCTCAGTCCATAAAATAGAATCCGTGTTTGGATAAACCCAAGGGGTGAGTAGAATAGAAACTACAGACCAGCTCTGGCAGTGGTCATTTTAAAGTTACTTTCTAGAACTTTAAAGTAACTAATGCTGGTTAAAACTAGCTTATGTGAGGTGGTGGCTATTATTTCCCTCTTTCCTGATTTCTTCGATGGTCAGATGAACAACTTAATTTCACATCACCAATCAGCCCTTCTTCCCTCTTTCTCTCTCATGTTCTCAATCCTGGCGTTTTTGTTCAACATACAAATGTGTTCAAACATGTTTTGTTCTCACTGACAATCTAGATGGGTCCTCTTGCATGCCACCTAGGTGGTCTGTCACTCTGACCTTTGCCCCACCTGCACTGTGAAAACTTCTCATTAAAGGTCATGCTGGGGTCTTGTTCTCTGTGCACCCACTGCCTGCAGAGGTGCCTTCCTAACCTCTACCTGTCCTCTATCTTCAGCCCCAGGCTGAGGACCTGCTTCTAAGTGGGCACATCCCAAGGGAGGCAGCAGTGTGTGGTTAGCCTGACTGTCCTTCCAGGGCCATGTGCTGACTGTCATCATCTTCAATTCACAATTCATGGCCCCTCATTCTAGCCCATCTTCAAGTGCTGTTGCCCTTGACATTTCCAAGCACTCCATGCCCAGCCCTCCTTCTTGCTTCTCCCTCACTGTGCACCTGGGGCTCTGGCCTCAAGTCTGTCCCTTGAGCACTGGCAGAATACTGAGGGGTCCCAGATCCTGTCCACATGCAGGATGTGGCTCCTCTGTGGAACCTCCCTGGGTTCCAGCCTCACTGAACCTCGATCCACAGAACTGTTCCACCGTCCTGGCCTCCAGCTCTGCTCACGCCTTTCCCTCTGTTGGAAATTTCTGTCTCCTCCCACCATCTCTGGCTACAGAATCCCAAATCCAAGGCCCATCCTGCATGTTAATCGTTCACCAAGGTTTTTCAGATCCCTCCTGGACTCTGACTCCCATGTTCCCACTGCCCTTTCCTGCACTTAAGAAAAAAAGGCTTTTGCCACAATGTGTCAAGCATTTCAGCTACAGCCCTCCTGTCATGTGCCTGGTCTAAAGAGGGCAGGCCAGGTGCTAGAAGAATGCCTTATATATGCCATAGGTTCTCAGTAAAAGTGCTTATTGCCTGAACTCTTATTAAAGACCAAATAAAAAGGGAATAGTTAACTTTTACTGGTACACAGATATGCCATGTGCTGTTCTGAGACCTTCACATCCCCTGAGGCCTCTCTGCAGCCTGAGAGGGCTCTATGCATCTTTGCTTCACAAATCTTGGGCTTTCACTTTCATAAATGGGGACAGAAATGATGGCTTCATACAGTTTGCACATCTGAAACCCTGCTCTGGGCATTATAGACACTTGGTGATTTTATTTTCCTTCTTCTATCAAAAAGCCAAGTTGAAAAGATACATACAGAAAAACAGAATAAACTAAGTGCACACAAAGCATTCAGTGCAGAGGCAGTTTGTAGAGGGAGAGGACCCAGTGGGCTAGGGTTATCTGCTCACTATGGCTGTTCAGAACATCATCTCAGCTGTGTTTGGCCTCAGGGTTGGGAACTCAGTCTAGGTTCAAAGGTCAGATATACTTGGCATAATCTTTTTTGAAAGCAACCTGGAAATGTAATTAAAGCCAAACATCCACTTGAACCCTTCAATATAATAATGCCACCTCAGAAAAACATATTACAATAAGATAAAGAGAAAAACCATCTAACTTTGTAAACTTATTTATCATAGTGCTATTCACAAAAGTAAAACACTAGAAATCAAATAGAGAAGAATATAAGAATATCTAAAAAAACTATAGCCTATCACTACAGTCTGACATTATATAGTTAAAACATTCTCCTGTTTAGGTATGGGAAAGGTTATTTCTATACAGAGAAAATGAGTATTAAAAAAACAGAATACCATATGTTCCCAGGCTGAGCTTTATGTCTAGTACCTATGCTTGACCACTGAAGAAAAACAAAAGAACATGTTAAGATATGAATGGTGGACACTTTGATGTTCAATTCTATGTAAAAAAGTTAAGGTAGAGGGCCCTTCATAGTGGCTCATGCCTGTAATCCTAGGCCCCTGGGAGGCCAAGGTGGGAGGATCGCTTTTGCCTGGGAGCCTGAGGCTGCTGTGAGCTAGGCTGATGCCACAGCATTCTAGCCTGGGCAATGGAGTGAGGCCGGCCTTGTCTGCAAAGAAAAAAAAGAGAGAGAAAAAGTTGAAGTGGAAAATAATGTTATGCAATACAATTTGAATACAATAGGCACTCTACATGTAGATAAGGAAGGATCAACCCTATTCAGGCATGTTTTGGGCTATGGACACATTTTCAGGTGTTGTTTATTCTAAATTTTTAAAGTGCATTTCTGTCAACTAGTGTGTCTTTTCCTTTTCAGCACTTGTTTATTCTAAATTTTTAAAGTGCATTTCTGTCAACAAGTGTGTCTTTTCCTTTTCAGCACTTGGGAAATGGAGTTGGTGTTGTTTTAGTCCTCTTGCTCTCTGGTGGGACAGCTCACTCATATGGAGTTGGCTTTGGGGCTCCTCTGGGTAGAAGTGTCAACATGAGGGGAGGACACTTGCCTCTGCACAAACCTGGGGAGAAAAGGCAACTGCACAGAGGACTCAGGAGTCACCTAGCAGTTGTCTGTAGTTGCTCCTGTCTTTCTCCCTGTCTGTATTGTCCTCACTTTCCATATTAAGGGAGGACTCCCTCACCTTCTGTGATTTTAGTACCACCTCAAAATACAATGGATCAATTAACAAGCCCACCAAAAGCTTCACCTCCAGGCACAGGATTCCTAACTCTCACTGCAATTCTTAACCCTTGTGTTTTACTGATGGGGAAGCTAACATATAGATACTATAAATTACACAGAGCAGAGAGCCCTGTGTTCCAAGGGAGAGAGACCCGAGCTACTGGGCTCTGCCTGGGCAAACCAGGTGCCCGTGAAATAGGAACAACTCCTACACTTTGCCAGGGCCTCGTTTGGGGCATTAATTGCCTTTCACAGCATGGCCCAGCTATGTCTCTGCCACAAGGTGAAGCCACAGGTAGGGGCAGCCATAGTGTTTGAGCCCTTTCTCAATAGTCAAATTGATGGAGAAGGTGTCTTTGCATTGAGTCTTGATCCGCCCCATGCATCAGAGGTGCTTGGAGGCTGGGAGGTGGGGCTGTCCTGGGTGGTCAGTGTGTGATGGTGGAGCCGCATTTCTGGAGGCTGGAGGACTGTCACCTAACAACTCAGTGTTATTGTGTCAACAGACAGAAAGGAAGGAAGGAAGGAAGGAAGGAATGCAGGGCGAGACAGGCAGGGCTATGGCCCAAGGCCCTCTTAAGTTCTGCTGTCAGATGGGCCAGGGTTGAGGTTGCCTCCAAACACGGAAATACTAAGGTAGTTTCCCCAGAGCTGCCACCCACGCAGGTGGATGATGGGTGTACCTCACACACCTGCCAGAGGCCGGGGCTTCCCCTGGAAGTGAACAGGGCCTGGGCTTCACTGAGCAATCAGCTGTCTACCAGCTCTGGGAAGCTCTCTTGTCAGTAGGGGACTCTTATGTTAATGAAATCCTACAAGCAGAAGTACATGAAAAAGGTAAAACCCACCTTTTGATAGTATAAATCATTTCATAGGATCAAATCATTAAATTATTATAAAGTAGTAAACAGAAACATCAAGACTCTTTGGAGATACACAGACAAGTTGAATGAAGCCGCTGACGTGCTTGCTGACACCCGTGCATGCAGGATCCCACTGGGCTGTTAATCGTGAGGCACACTATTGAGAAAAATCCAGATTCATGTAGACCAACTACTATAAATGCCCGAAGTTTAAAAATGTCTTGCTTTGCAATTTCAGTATAACAGGGCAGGGAAATTTGCTTTGGAGTCTGTATAAAAACTTTAACCTGCTAATGAAGTTCAAATTTGTGTGGTCTCCAGTGAATTTATATATTCATTGTTTTATTTACTTAGTGAATGTGGCATTGGTTCTAAGCTGTTATAGATTTGAATACATTTTCTTAATTATTAATTTTAGAAATAGATAAGAAATTATACTTAGAAAGTGGACAGTGGCACAGGGAGAGGCCTGGATTTCTGAGGAACCCGAATCGGAAATCAGTGGCTCAGACAAGTCAAAGACACCACCAGTAGCCTGGTCTCCCTTTTATTTGGGACTGCAGGGTGAGTGCTGGACTGTCATTGCTAACCACTTGCAGATTCAGAATGTTCAGCAGTGAATATGTTGCTGGGTGTTGCTCTCATGTGGCAGCTGTGAACATGGATTTTGTTGTGAAACAATCAGAATATGATTCCTGTTGCTTAGGAACGATAGATAATTGGTCACTGTTCCTTCATCTGTAGAGCACAAAATGGTGTTATCTTAGACTAGATTCATTTTGCAAATCAACCAAGATCACGTATCTGAAGTTCATAGCCAGGCTTGGCATTTAAAAAGTACAGATGCTCCTTGTCTTCTGATGGGGCTAAGTTCTGATAAACCCTTTGTAAGGTGAAAACAATGTGAGTTGAAAATGCATTTAATACCTCAATAAATCCACCCAAAAGGCAAAAGATTGTAAGTTGAGCTATTATAAGTAGAGGATCATCTTAGTATAGACTAAGAGGAATGAGAGCCCTGCTTGGTGGGTGTGTGAGCCAACACACTGCCTTGCTGGCACTGGAGCTGGCAGGTTTATAGACAATGGGCTCCCTCAAGCTCTCCTGTACTATTGCACCATTGCCCTCACTTTCAGGCTCATAGACACACCTGCCCTCCTTGCGCTGGGTTTGGGTGGCCAGCAGGCAGTTCAAACTCAGGAACAAATAGAATCCATGACCTACCCCCAGCTCTCCCAAACTTATGAGCCTTAGACCAAATTATTCTCATGGTAAGCTTGCCCATCACAGCTATTCATTGACCTTCAAATGAAACCCAATTTCCTTACTAGGATCTATGCCCTAGGACTCAAAGTGAGGCTCACAGCCTGGCAACCAGGTGTCTCCTAGTCTTGTTAGAAATGCAGAAGCCCAGGCCTGGGATCAGGGGCTGCATTTTAATAAGGTTCAGTTTTGCACATGGGAATTGAGACTCAGTATCCCCATTTTTGCTCTGACCTTCTCGGGCCCAGTCTTCTCTTGGAGCCTTTGTATCTATTACCCAGGAGTCCAAGATCCAGTTAGAGCCTAGCACTGAATGGTCATGGAATCCAGAACCAGCTGCTCCCATGCTGTGCACTTTCTGTAAGATGGTGCCAGGTGGTCTGTGGGTGTACCAAGTGTCTGCCTGGGCTGATGGGGGTGGGGTTTGGGACCCGCAAGAGGTGGCCCCGGGAGAAAAGTGGGCTTTTCTCCCACTCCAGCATATAAGCCCCTCTGTTGGCCCTTTCTAGAATGACACTACAGAACCACTGGCTCACCCCTCACAGAGGTGTGATTATCAGATGTGACTGCCTGGGGCCCCAGGCCTCTCACCCAGAGCCTTGCAAGAGACACTCTCCCCAGGGACCAGGGCCTCCTCATGGCTCATTTCTATGTGTCCATGAATGAGTAAGGACAGATAGACCCATATGTAGGCTGTGTTTTGGTGTCTGATGTTGGGAATGGGATTTCCCCTCTCTTGGAACGTGGGTAACCTTTCCTCTGTCCTGATCTAGGGACTTGCTGCTGCTAAAGGTGACATCCACACGGTGATGAATATTTCTGAGAAGGCCGTACCAGCCAGAAAAGCAAAAACCAGTGGGAAGGCCCCAGAGGATGTCCCCTCACTCCACAGCCACCAGGGGCTAATCGGGACTGCCCTCCCCATTAGTAGCTAGTCCCTCCCTTCACTGCCTGGGTACTGATTTTGGACTCCTGTGTCCCCTGGCAATGGCAGCTCCAGGCAGGGGAGATCCAGGTGTTGTGGGTCTCCCAGACAGGCCCCATGAGCAGCAGGGAAAGCCCAGGATACTCTCTTTCTCCTCCTGGTCAGGTTTCCTCTTCCTAGGCAGATGCTATCCTGACTCCACTCCTTTTGGCTGTCATTCTCACTCATCCATCTTTTTTCCACTGCTAATAAGCCAGAAATGACCCTTTCTCCCTACCCCTTTCCAGCATCTTTGGTCTAATTAGTCCCAACCCTGCCTGGAAGTGTCCTTGAGGGCTCCACCTAACCTCCCTCCACTCTAGTTGGTGCCCAAAGTTGGGGCTGGGTCTTCTGCATAGCTCTCTGCAACCTTTGGATGTGCCCATGTGATCTCTGGATTAGAGGCTGTGGCCCTCCGGTCAACAACATTCGTAAAGCGCGAATGGGTCACCTGAGCTCTGCACCTGCAGAGAGCAGTGTGCTTGGGTGTGTGTGTGTCTGAACGTGTACCTGTGTCTGTGTGTGTGAGACATGCATCCCGCTTCCTGGAGCACAGATGGTACATAAGGATTCTGGTGGAGATGGGGTTGGCGGGTGGGGAAGGTCGAGAAGAGCTTCATGGTGGAGGTAGCTTGGCCTCTGGAGTGGGCTTAGATGGCAGAGCCCTGGCAAGGTGAGGGGGAGGCAGGGCGGAGACAGGTGGGGGCTGCAATTCCACATGGCAGCTTCTTTAGGGCTGAAGGCCCTTACTGTGGCTTCGGAGGCCTAGCTCATGGACTTTGTCCCAGAGGTTGGTTGCAGCCAGCAGGGAATATAGTGGCCTGAGCCAGATCAAGGGGTACAGGGGAACCTCCTTCTGCAGGCACTCTCAGCCAGCTATCTTCACTTCCAACTCCAGGGCCTGGGGCTCCCAAGGGGCCCTGCTTCTCCCCATCTGGGCCATTTGCCTCCATTGGGTTAGGTCTTCCCGCCACTCACAAGGCAAGGTACTGCAGCCACCTGGAAAGGACGGATGTGGAATGAGGTGACCTCCAGGAGTTTTCAGCTCACTCTTCCAGAACCTACCC
Source organism: Loris lydekkerianus (assembly GCA_963574355.1). NCBI lineage: Eukaryota > Metazoa > Chordata > Mammalia > Primates > Lorisidae > Loris > Loris lydekkerianus. Next base: position 15,921 of record CAUYPK010114101.1, on the reverse strand, counting down.
AGGGGTCTGGGCAATCACCTGGTCACTCTGACACTTTGGAGGCTCCAACACCTGCCCTGCATTTGGCAAGATGCTGATGAGCTCCCTCCAGGGACTGACCTCATGATTAACTCATGAAGACGCAGTGTTCCCACAATTTATGTTGCCACATTCATGCACAATAATAGCCAATTATATCATTGTGCAATTGTCATGCTTAATAATTTGGAACAATTAAAGTGAACAATTAATTCTTACCACATTGTATTGCCTTCACCTCATCCTGTTTTTTTCCTTCCTTAATCCCAGGGATATTTACATATAATGTCTCTATTTCCCCCCTCTTTTAAGGAATTTATTTTACACCTATTATACCATACATCATGTTTTAAACACTGACATAACTCCCTAAAAAGATAAAGCAATGACAAAAACGTTTATCTTACTAGATATAAGAGATGCCATTACTTACTGTCTTCAAACATTATTGCACTTCATAATTTGACAAAGCATTTGTGAGGCAATTTGCAGACTAGTTTAATAAACAACACCTTTAAGCAGATACGACTGTCCTAAATTGTTTATAAGGTTATGAATTTTATAAACATTACTTACATTAGCAGAAATGTGGAGCTGGAGAGTACTGCGCCTTCTCCAAGCTGCATGGTGGGAACCACCAATAACACTATTGATGGTGAATCTTCTGGCCTTTAGAGGTCAGCCCACGCATTTCCCTGTGCTTGTGGACTGGTTTGGTGATCCACTAGATGTCAATATTTCTTCTGATAGCTTTATGGAATGGATCCATGAGGATAAGATCAAAAAAATTATATGTCAAATCTTCACCAACCCAGTAAGAAGTCAGGACTCTTATAGCCCACAGTGGCATCCAGCTCACTGCTCAGCAACAGACTGAAGCCTTTGACAAACTTTAGCCAGTTAACACCAGGATGCACACCATAGATTGCACCGTTAGGAACTGGGCATTTGCAGCCACCATGGCACACACGAATCCTATATATGACATAACCTTGCTTAGCTCTGTATCCCAGTCTGCGTGCTTTATCCAACCAGGAGGGGCGGGAGCCCTGTGGAGTGCAGATTGCTGGCAGTACTGCCAGCAGTGGACCTTCAGAAGAAAGTGTGCTACATCAGACTGCTTCTTCCTCCACAGCTCCTTGATATACTTGTATGTACCATCTTGGCTCACCTGATGGCTGCCACTGGACAGAAAGGTAGAATGTTTCTTTAAGAATAAAGTTCTTTTGTTACTTTATCCTCACCAATCACTGTCTTCTAATTCTTCAGTGTAGCTCTGCTGTGGGGCTGGCTTCACAGCTGCCCACTTGAGGAGGAGGGAGAGCATGTCTAGAGAGGAACTGACTCCTCAGCTTGGCACCAACTCTTCAGAAGGGGTCCAGATAGCACTCAGGGCAAAAACCATCAGTGTGGGAAATGGGTGTCTGGGTTTGAATTTCACAGTAAGGTCCCACCTCAGGGACTCTGTAGGGCTATGTTGACGTAGTCCTCACAGCTTTCTAGAAAGGGCATCTGTGAATTTCATGGCCAGAACTAGGGCCCCACCATGTCTTCTTTTGTTCAAAAGGGAATTTTTTCCTCAGTTTTTCAAGAGCACAGGTATTCTTTCTTGTTTTATCTTAAGAGAGAGACCATGTAGACTGAGTAAGAGCTGACACCACAGACTGGTATCACCCCCCAAGAGTATTGCCAGTTTTAGTAGCTCAGGTCTCAGGAAGGGGAAGGAAAGCTCTAGGCTCAGGTGCAAAAGTCCCAGGGGACTCAGAGTCTAGAAGGGAGAGTTACACATGACACAGTGACTAAAGCAGGAGCCAGAGATACAGTGGAGACAAAGGACTGGAGAGGGACCAAAAATCTCAAGTCGGGATAAGCAGTATTTTATGGAGCATTAAACAATGACACTTGCAAACTAAGGTCCCCAAGCCAGCTGCAGGCTTTGGCAAATACAGTTGTATTGCACTCAGCATATGCACTGCTGCATGGTCAATTCTATCTCTCATCTTGTCCCTCCAGCCTTCCCACAAGAGACTGGAGCTGGGACAGGGAGCAACCTGGATGGCAGAGGCAGCTCGTGCACTGGTACTTGGGCTACATCTACATCAGCTATTTGTACTGCTCCCTTCCCACACCCTTCTGTAATCTTTCTGAGCTGTGACACTTGACTATAACCCCAAGCTTTAGGTGTGGACTTCCCTGTTTCCAACCCCTGCGCTTGGGCTCCCTGGCTTAGTTAGCCTTTCATTCGCTAAACCAAATACACTGAACCTGACTTTGGCTGGTGGATGCTTTCATCCACCAGCCAGTTGGACTATTTTGATCCCAATTCCTTTCTGTGGAAAGGACTGACTCTGTAGCCCCTGCCCCTGTGGACACCTCTGAAGCAGAGATGTTGGTCTGTGGGGCTGCCCACCAATGTGCTGCTTTCTTCAGGGAGAGGTTGGTCTCCCTCATCCTCCTTGTTTGGCACTCCAGGGCTTGAGCAGGAGCTGAAAGAACTTCTCATTCTCTTGTCCAAAGTGTTTCCCACCTGATGTATCTTTCTCTAGAAACAAGAAAAGTATGTCTTCACTACTTTTATTTTTATTCTAATTTCATTAAAAAATGTTTTTATGCTCCTGTTCCATGGCAGGCAGCAATATCAGTGCTGGACAGAGAGAGTCAAAGTTGGGTGCCTCTTTCAGAGACCTCAGAGCCTGAAGCTAAGCTGAGCCAGACCTCAAAGCAAAGCAAAGCAATCAAGGCCACTGTAAAGAGATGCATCCGGCCCTGTAGGGGCAAAAACCAGGGAACTATTCCAGGTAGGTGTGGCCAGGGAGAGCTTTCTGGAAGAGGGGACATCTCAGCTGAATCTTAATGGATGGACAGGAGTTAATTGTGTTGAGAGTGGGAGAAGGACATTCTAGGTCAAAGGACTAGTGTATGGGAAAACACAGGGACACGAGAGAGCTAGGGAACTTTGATCCATCCATCATTCTACCCACCATTCTCACTATCAACCCAACCATCCACCCATCCATAATTAATGAAAGTCTTAATAACCCCCCAGTATGTGTCAAGCCAATGATCTATTAGGGAACTTTCATGAATTTAACAGTCTATCAAAGGTAGACACAGGCCAAAAAATTGTGTGTGATGAGTGTTATCCAGATGGATGTTCAAGTTGCTGTGGGAAGTAGTCAAAGTTGAGTTTGGCAATAGCATGGAGTTATTTGGAAAAGCTGAAGCAGATGATGTTAGAGAGATGAGGGTGGTGTGGAACCTAAGAAAAGCAGGCCACAGAGGGCCTGTGTGCTCTTCTTGCATCATAGGATCATCTAAAGGTCACTATGGCAAAGACTTTATTGTTAATAGAACCCTTGTTTTCTTGGGAGCATCAGTGTGCCCAAGTGAAAAATGACTTATCTTAGACTCTCCTGCAGATGGAGATGATCATGAGGGTAAGTTCTTGCTGATATGACATAAAGGAAAGTCGTTAAGGAGGTGGAGTCTGGAAAATCTCTTTAAAAAGGAGAGCTAATTAAGTTTCCATTTTGCCTTCCTGCCTTTCAAGCAGCTATCTTATAACCATGAGAGACTGTAAAGGTGGAAGTCATGTGCTAAAGGCCATGAAGCAGAAAGATAGGTGGGACCTGGAATTCACAGGCCACCATGGATGCTGATGGGTTAGCTTTTGAACATGTTATCTTTAAGCTATCTGTGAGGAATCCCATGAGCTAATGCAAGGTGAGTTTGGCTGTCACGAAAAGCCCATCTCTTGCTTCATATGTAAAATAGCAAATAAATACACAAATGCAAATGCCAGAGCTGAAGAGATGAACCAGGTTTAGGATTGGGGTGAAGGCACACAGGTCTTCCTTCATGAACCAGGTTTAGGATAGGGGTGTGGATTCCCATCTTGGACAGATGTTGAGGCCAGAAACTCCATTTATGTGGGGGAGCCTGGTCCAGGGCAACCTGAGAAAAGTTTGGACTCAGAGGGTGGCTGTTCCTTCTCTGAACTTGGATTAAAATCTCCATCAGGCAGCAGACATGGCCCTATGGCTGTGGTTGGACAAAAGTCAGCATGACAAACTGGAATCACAAGGCCTCATGCCACAGAGGCCAGAACCTGGAACAGGACTGTCCTGGAACTAACAGCCCCACGGGATGTGAGTAGAGAGAAATGCAGTTGCAGCACAGGGGTCAGTGCAAAGAGGAAAATCCCACTGAATGTGAACTCAAAGATGAAAACACAAAACCTGCAAGAAAAACCTGTGGTGTGGGAGTCAGCAGACACCATAAAAAAAATACCCAAGAGGGCAGTGCCTGTGGCTCAGTGGGTAGGGCACTGGCCGTATATACTGAGGCCCTGGACAAATTGCAAAAAATAATAGCCGGGAGTTGTGGCAGACTATTAGCCTGTAGTCCCAGCTACTCGGGAGACTGAGGCAAGAGAATCTCCTAAGCCCAGGAGTTGGAGGTTGCTGTGAGCTGTGATGCCATGGCACTCTACTGAGGGTGATAAAGTAAGACTCTGTTTCTAAAAAAAATACTCTGGTTTCTCTTCCGATGGTAAAAATCTTTCACCTTTTACTCTGTCTCTAAAAAAAAAAAAAAAAAATAGGGTGCAGAGACAAGATGGCTGACTGAAGCCAGCTTTCTACAGAGGCCCCCATCCAGAAGGAGAGTTAAAGGACAGAAATTTAGCAAGTAACCAGGTGGATTAGAGCTGCGCCAAGAGAGAAGGTTGAAGAACGCACATCAACCCTGCTGAGGTGAGCTGCAACTCCAAGGATACAAACAAAAGGTACAAAATCTATCACCAAGTGGACAGGAGTCCCCTCCCCCATGAGAACGGCTTGGAGTACCCCATAAACAAACAAGCAGAGTTCAAAAGTTCTCCCATTACATTCCATGGGAGAGACCCTCTAAAAACTGGACCTACTTCCCACACTAGGGTGCCATGGCACTCTCCTACCAGGCATAAAACTGTATATATTCTCTGCCTGCAATTCTGAGCTCCCAGCACTCCCCTCCACTCTCACTCTGAAGTCTGGAGGCCTGTCCCCCAGGAGTCCAGATTCTTGGGTATTTTCTTGAGAGGTGTGGACAGGGCATGGACTGCTGCTGATCAGTGCCGATTCTGTGGCAAGGGAGTGAGGAGAGGACAGTTGGCTGAGAGGGAACCATGCAGGAGTGGTGGTGCCCAGAGGCACAGAGCAGCAGCCATTTTTAGCAACAATAGGGCTCACCCCTGGATATTCTGGAGTCACACCCCCTTGTCTCTCTGGGCAACCAGAGGAGGCCGGGCATCTTCTCCGGTGGCAACCACTGGCAGAAAAGATCTGGGATGGAAACGCAGGCCCCGTGAGTAAAGGATTTGCCTGAGGTGGTACTGGCCTGGGTGGTGCGCAGGGATTAGAAAATGCATGCACAAAGCTGGCAGATTCCCAGGGCTGGGCTGACCCAGAGGACCACTTTACTGAACCTAAGATGCACCCAGCCCTCAGGGGATCATCAGCCTAGACAAAAGAGGGCAAGCAGAGGCTGGAACAGCACAGGTAACTGTGCTGTGAATAAAAACTACAGCTGAGACCAGGCAGCAGCACAGACAGGGGCTGAGGCACAGGTTCTGTGAACTCAAAACAGCTTCTCTTCTGCAGGAGAATTTATCCGGGACAGAAACAAAGTATGCAAAGTTGTTCTGTTTTGTCAGTAACATCAATCAGGGGCAGGGCTGGAACTGAGTGAACAGCCCCAGCCTCTATTAAGCACCCGAGGTTGTCAGGCCTCAACTCCCCTTGCAGGATACTGGCAGAAAGCAGTGGCCTGGCTGAGAAGACATAGATCTCCCTGTGATTCAGGCAGGTGCAAACCCCTAGAGTATCTGCTCATTGGAGGCAACTGGGTCACAGCCCTGTGGGGTTATCAGTGACTGGGTGTGACAGAGGTGCAAGGTGGAATAGGAGACATCAACCTTCCCAGACTAATCTATTTGCTGGGTGGGTCCTCCTGACCTCTTGGAGCACTGGATCAAGTCATATTTGAGTTGTCAAGCAGACCCCTGTGATCTAGTTGCCATAGACCTTTTAAACTCTCCTACATGAGACACGTGCTGACTGAGACAATTGATTTGGACCTTTTGAACTGAGCCAATCACCTGAGGACTAACCAAGTGCTACCCTGGGTGTGTGGCTGTAGAAAGGTTTGATTTCCCTTTTGAAATTGTTGCCTGTGGAGGCGAGGTGACTTAATTGCTGGTATTTCCCCACAGCTGAGACTTCAACCCAGAGTAACTGCTTCACTACGGTCAGACAGAGACCAGCTGAAAACAAGAAAGACCCAATAAGCCCCATCACACCAAGCAGGTCCCCAGTTTCTCAGGCTGTAGCATGGTACAGATCCATAGCAAAGCTCCAGGGGAAAAGGTACAGATGCCAGTCCCAGCTTTTGGGCACAGGGCTTGTTAATCACTACTCCTGGAGCCCCGAACCCAACTTTTCTTTATCCACTCATCTAGTCAAATGGTATAAAACAATCATAGGGTGGAATGAGCAGAAAAATTCTGGTAACATGGCCAGGATCCTCCCTGATCTCCGGAAGAACTGCACCGGGACCCATGATCAGCACCCTCCCACCTCTGGAAGAGCTGCGCCGGGACCATGATTGGCACCCTCCTGGACCTCCAGAAGAGCTGTGCTGGGACCCTCCCAGACCTCCAGAAGAACTGTGCCAGGACCCTCCTGGACCTCCAGAAGAACTGCGCTGTGACCCGTTATCGGCACCCTCCCGTAACTCTGTAAGAGCTACACCCACTTGACCCTGGTAAGAGCTGGGCTGGGACCCACTACCCCACCCACCAGGCCTCCCCACGTCCTGAGCAGGAACTCTGGGAGCCACGCAACCCAGCGTCCTCCCTCCTGTACCCTCCCTGCCTCCACACCTCCTGCTTGTCTGGCCAGGGACTCTGGTAGCTGCGTACCCTCTGGAGCCCTCCCTGCCTCTGCGCGGAGCCCTTCTCCTGGACAGAGACTGCTGGAGCCTTGGGTCCTCTGGGCCAAAGTCACTGGGTGCCAGACACTCCCAGAACCATGTGCACCACCCCCTGCCCTGTTACTGCATCTGGGGGTGTCACACTCTGGAGCTGCTCCCACAACCAGAACTCCCTGGCTGGGGCAGCTCCAGAAGAGCTACACACTCCCTACAAAGATCCAGCCACAATAGAGTGAGCCCTCAAGGGTCTAATCTCGGAAAGAAACCACCCCAACTCTGAGGACGGCCAGAGGGAACAGTGAAAAACAATCATGAGATGAAATCAAAGGAAAAACTCTGGCAATATGAATAATCAGAGTAGATCAACTCCCCCAAGGAACAATGGGGCAGAGAAAGCACAAGATCCCATGCAAAAACAAATAGCTGAGATATGAAAAATAAAATTCAGAATCTGGATAGCAAATAAGATCGAATTAGAATTCCAAGCAGTAATGTAAAAGATGTCTCAATAATTCCATGAATTCAAAGACCAAATGACCAAAGACTTTGACACATTGAGACAAGAAGTTGCAGCCCTCAAAGATCTGAGAAACACAGAAGAATTCCTCAGTAACAGACTGTAGCAAGCAGAAGAAAGGATTTCTGACATTGAAGACAAAGCTTTCAAATGCTCCCAAACTCTCAGAGAGGAAGAGAAATGGAGAGCAAAAATGGATCACTCTCTCAGAGACCTCTGGAATAATTCAAAGAAAACCAATATTCGTCTTATAGGGATCCCAGAAAGCGAAGAAGTGGCTTCACAAGGCACAAGGTCTCTTCTCCATGAAATTATGAAAGAGAACTTTCCAGACATGCCAAGAGATTCTGAATTTCAGATAGCTGACAGTTTCAGAACTCCAGTACGACTCAACCTGAATAAGATATCCCCCAGACACATCATAATCAATTTCACTAAAGTTAATATGAAGGAGAAAATTCTGAAAGCAGCCAGACAAAAGAAAAACATTAACTACAAGGGGAAGAATATTAGACTAACTGCAGATCTCACTGCTGAAAACTATCAAGCTATTAATAGAAGAGGATGGTCATTGACTTTTAATCTCCTAAAACAAAATAACTTCAAACCCAGGATCCTACACCAAGCTAAACTGCATTTCATTTATGATAGAGAAATTAAATACTTTAATGACATTCACATGTTGAAGAAATTTGTCATAACAAAACCACCTCTCCAGGATATTCTCAGACATATCCTCCATAAAGACCAGCATATTCCTCCACCGCAAAATTAAACCCACCCAGAAAATTTTGATCAAACTCCAACTTCCACAGTCACAAAAGGATTAAAAATGTCCACCGGACTCTCGAAAGTCTTATCAATATTCTCAATTAATGTGAATGGTTTAAATTGTCCTCTAAAGACACACAGGTTGGCCGACTGGATAGAAAAACTCAAGCCAGATATCTGAATCATACAAGAATATTATCTTACATTAAAAGACAAATATAGACTCAAGGTGAAGGGATGGTCATCTATACTCCAGGCAAAAAGAAAGCAGAAAAAAGCAGGCATTGCAATACTATTCACAGATGCAATAGGCTTTCAACCAACCACAATAAGGAAGGATAAGGATGGACACTTCATATTTGTTAAAGGTAATACACAATATGATGAGATTTCAATTATTAATATTTATGCCCCCAACCAGAATGCACATCAATTTATAAGAGAAATTCTAACAGACATGAGCAACTTGATTTCCTCCAATTCCATAGTAGTTGGAGATTTTAACACCCCTTTAGCAGTGCTGGATAGATCCTCAAAAAGAAGCTAAGCAAAGAAATTTTAGATTGAAAGTTAACCATTCAACATCTAGACTTAACGGACATCTACAGAACATTTTATCCCAACAAAACTGAATACACATTCTTCTCATCAGCTGACGAAACATACTCCAAAATGGACCACATCCTAGGCCACAAATATAACCTCAGCAAATTTTAAAAAATAGAAATTATTCCTTGAACCTTCACAGTCCATCAAGGAATAAAAGTTGAACTCAATAACAACAGGAATATGCATACCCATACAAAAACATGGAAGAGAAATAACCTTATGCTGAAGGAAAGATGGCTTATAGATGAGATTAAGAAGGAAATCACCAAATTTTTGGAACAAAACCACAAAGAAGACATGAAATATCAGAACCTCTGAGATACTGCAAAGGCAGTCCTAAGAGGAAAATTAACAGCACTGCAAGCACTCCTCAAGAAAACAGAAAGAGAGGAAGTTAATAACTTAATGGGTCATCTCAAGCAATGGGATAAGAAAGAACATTCCAATCCCAAACCCAGCAGAAGAAAAGAAATAATCAAAATAAGAGCAGAATTAAATGAAATTGAAAACAAAAGAATTATAGAACAGATCAATAAATCAAAAAGTTGGTTTTTTGAAAAGATGAATAAAATAGATAAATCTTTGGCCAACCTAACCAGGAAAAAAATAGTAAAATCTCTAATTCCATCAATCAGAAATGGTAAAGATGAAATAACAACAGACCCTCATAAATTCAAAAAATTCTTAACGGATATTGTAAGAAACTTTATTCTCAGAAATATGACAATCTGAAACAAATTGACCAACATTTGGAAGTATGCCACCTACCAAAAATTAGCCAGAAAGAAGTGGAAATGTTGAACAGGCCTATATCAAGTTCTGAAATAGCATTTACATCAGAATTCTACCAAACTTTTAAAGAAGAACTAGTACCTATATTACTAAACCTCTTCCAAAATATAGAAAAAGAAGGAATACTACCCAACACAGTCTATGAAGCAAACATCACCTTGATCCCTAAACCAGGGAAAGACCCAACAAGAAAAGAAAATTATAGACCAATATTACTAATGAATATTGTTGCAAAAATAATCAATACGATCTTAACAAACAGAATCCAAGAACACACCAAAAAAATTATACACCATGAACAAGTGGGATTTATCCCAGGCTCTTAAAGCTGGTTTAATATACACAAATCTATAAAAGTAATTCAGCACATAAACAAATTAAAAAATAAAGACATATTATTCTCACAATTGATGCAGAAAAAGCTTTTAACAATATCCAGCATTCCTTCATGATCACAATACTTAATAAAATTGATATAGAGGAGACATTTCTTAAACTAAAAGGGGCCATCTACAGCAAACCCACAGCCCATATCGTATTGAATGGAGTCAAAGGGAAATCATTTCCACTTAGATCAGGAACCAGGCAAGGTTGCCCCTTGTCTCCATTGCTCTTTAACATTGTAATGAAAGTTTTAGCCATTGCAATTAGGGACAAAAAGGCGATCAAGGGTATCCACATAGGATCAGAAGAGATCAAATTTTCACTCTTTTATATCTGGAAAACACTATGGATTTTACTACAAAACTTTAGAAGTGATCAAGAAATACAGCAATGTATCAGGCTACAAAATCAACACCCATAAATCTGTAGCCTTTACACATACCAACAATAGCCAAGCCAATAAAGCAGTCAAGGACTCTATTCCTTTCACAGTAGTGCCAAAGAAGTGTAAATATTTGGGAGTTTATCTAACAAAGGACATGAAAGATCTCTATAAAGAGAACTATGAAACTCTAAGAAAAGAAATAGCTGAATATGTTAAGAATGGAGAAACATACCATGCTCATGTTTGGGAAGAATCAACATCGTTAAAATGTTTATACTACCCAAAGCAATATATAATTTTAATGCAATTTCTATTAAAGTTCTATTGTCATATTTTAAAGATCTTGAAAAATAATACTTCGTTTTATATGGACTCAGAAAAAAACTCAAATAGCCAAAACATTACTCAGAAATAAAAGCAAAGTGGGAGGAATCACACTACCAGACCTGAGACTGTACTATAAATTTATAGTGATCAAACAGCATGGCACTGGCACAAAAGCAGAGAAGTAGATGTCTGGAAAAGAATAGAGAACCAAGAGATGGATCCAGCTACTTACTGTTATTTGATCTTAGACAAGCTAATTAAAAACTTTCAGTGGGGAAAAGATTCCCTATTTAACAAATGGTGTTGGGTAAACTGGCTGGCGATCTGTGAAAGACTGAAACTGGACCCATATCTTTCACCATTAACTAAGATAGACTCTCACTGGATAAAAGATTTAAACTTAAGACATGAAACTATAAAAATACTTGAAGAAAGTGCAGAGAAAACTTGAAGGAATCGGCCTGGGTGAACATTTTATGAGGAGGACTCCCAAGGCAATTGTAGCAGTATCAAAAATACATTACTGGGACCTTATTAAACTAAAAAGCTTCTGCACAGCCAAGAACATAGTGAGTAAAGCAAGCAGACAGCCCTCAGAATGGGAGAAAATATTTGCAGGTTATACCTTCGATAAAGGTTCAATAACCAGAATCCACAGAGAACTCAAAAGTACTAGCAAGAAAAGACTAGTGATCCCATCTCAGGGTGGGCAAAGGACTTGATGAGAAACTTCTCTAAAGAAGACAGACACATGATCGAAAAACACATGAAAAAAAGCTTATCATCCTTAATCATCAGAGAAATGCAAATTAAAACTACTTTGAGATATCACCTAACCCCTGTAAGAGTAGCCCTCATAACAAAATCACAAAACCAGAGATGTTGGCATGGATGTGGAGGAAAGGGCACACTTCTACACTGCTGGTGGGAATGCACTCTAATACATTCCTTTTGGAAGGATATTTGGAGACTACTTAGTGATCTAAAAATAGACTTCCCATTTGATCCTATAATTCCCTTACTAGGTATATACACAGAAGATTAAAAATCACAATATATCAGACATCTGTACCAGAATGTTTATTGCAGCCCAATTTATAATTGCTAAGTCATGGAAGAAGCCCCAGTGCCCATCGATCCACAAATGGACTGGCAAACTGTGGTACATGTATACCATGGAATATTATGCAGCCTTAAAGAAAGATAGAGACTTTACCTCTTTCATGTTTACATGGGTGGAGCTGGGACATATTCTTCTTAGCAAAGTATCTCAGGAATGGAAGAAAAACTATCCAATGCACTCAGCCCTACTATGAAGCTAATTTATAGTTTTCATATGAAGGCTATAACACAACTATAGAACAAGAATATGGGGAAAGGGCCAAGGGAGGGGAAGGAAGGTGGAAGGTTAGGGTGTAGTAAGGGTAATTGGTGGAGTCACACCTATGGTGCATCTTAGAATGGGTATAGGCAAAACCTACTAAATGCAGAATACAAATGTCTACATACAACAACTAAGAAAATGCCTTAAAGGCAAGTTGAACAGTTTGATGAGAATATTTCAGATTGTATATGAAACCAGCACATTGTATCCCTTGATTGCACTAATGTACATAGCTATGATTTTACAATTAAAAAAAGAAGGTTAAAGGTAGATTACTTCCTTTTCTGGTTTGAAAAGTTTCATTTGAAAAGTCCATGATCACCCTGTTGGAACTCCCCCTGTAGGTCAATTAGCACTTATTCCAGGCAGCTTGTGGAATTTTCTCTTTCATCTTGACTTCAGACAGTTTCATGACAATTTATCTTGTAGAAGCTCTGTTTTAGGTGAGACTACCTGGGTTTTGATAGCCCTCTGAATGTAATGTGTTGGAATCTTTGGTGATACTTGGAAAATTTTCATTTATGATATCCTCCAGTAGGGCTTCAATTCCGTTTGGGCACTCTTCTTCCCCTTCTGTGATATCTATTAATCGTTTGTTTGAACAGTTTGTGAAATCCCATAATTTTTTCAAAGAATGTTCCACTTTCTCTCTTCTTCCTGCATCTTTAACTACCTGTGTTAGTTCAAAAGCTTTATCTTCTAGCTCTGAGATTCTTTTTTCTCCATGGTTTAATTTGTTATTTATACTTTCTATTGCGTTTTTATGTTCCCTCATTGACTCCTTCAATGCTTTAACCTCTGCTATACCCTTTCTATATTATTTATATCTGTTATCCATTATTATCATTATTATTATTATTTGCAGTTTTGGCCGGGGCTGGTTTGAACCTGCCACCTCTAGCACATAGAGCTGGTGCCCTACTTTTTTGAGCCACAAGCACTGCCCATTTTCTTTTGGTTATTTTACAATTTCTCAGTAATTTCTCTCATTGATTTTAGCATCCATATTTTGAATTTCCTTTCTGTCATTTCTATTATTTCTTTACAGGTGGAATCCTCTGCAGTAGCTTCCTTATGATCCCTTGCTGTCATTCTTCTGTTCTGGTTTTTCATGTTGCCAGTGTTTTCTTTTTGTCCACTTCCTTCTCCTACTTTTTCCTTTCACTTTCTCCTTCTCTTTAAATTACCTTGTCTCTGTGCTTAAGTGTTGAAGTGTCCTTTTGGTATGGGACACATAAAGTAAAAGAAGGATGAAGAACAAGAAGAGAGAAAAAATAGAAAGAGAGAAAAGGGAAGAAGGGGATTGGTAAAAGGGAAGGTTGACAAAAAGAAGACAAGAATAGAAAAAGAGAGACCGAAGTAATAGTGCTGTTCATTAGGGTTATTTGACCCACACCTGCAATTTCTAGCTTCTGTGGGGCTGGGATGAGTGGATACTTTGAGGTCAGGAGCTCCTTACTAGCCTGAACAAAAACAATACGCCTCCTCCACCAAATAGAGAGGGAAAAAATCCCCAGCAGTATGTCACACTGGGGACCTACCAATAACATCCAAATGCCAAAACTAGATAGGTTCCCTAGACTAGAGGATCAAGGGTTCCTTGAAACAGGCCAATGCTGTAGCACCCCGGCCCAGGACTCTGAATGAGGCTCTGTCTCATAAGTGGAATACAGATTGATGAAGAATAAAATAGATCAGAAGAAAAGAAAAAAAAAATAAGAGTATATAATGAAAATTGAAAATAAAATTATATAAGATGTAAAAATAATAAAAAATAATAAAAAAAGAAAAAGGGGGTATATCTTACTTGTTATTTGTGAAATTTATGTGAGAAAGATAAGAAAAATAGAAAAATCTTTAAAAAAGAGACAGAGAAAAGGAAAAAAAAATGAAAGGAAAGAAGAGTAAATGAGGCAAATTGTAGCAAAATGGAGCCCTTATTATTGAAGAAGGCAAAAATGGAAAAATAAAAATGCAACAAAACAAAAAGAAAACAGACAAACTCTAAGGGAAAAAATGGGGAAAAATAATAAAATTAACAGAAAAACTGTACCAAAAGAGGCACCCTTACTCTTAAAGAATGAAATGAAAAAGAAAAAAAAAAAAAATATATATATATATATATATAAATATTAAAAAAAAAAAAAAGAAAAAATCTTGGGAAAAACGTTTTTTAAAAAATGAAAAAAATTACATATATTCCTATATATTACCTGGACAACAGGTGACATTCGAAGATATGAGATGCTAATTATGATGCTGATACGGCTGTATGTTGGGGGATTGAAGACTCTATCTTTCCAAGGTGACCTGGTCCCATCTTCCTGAATTCTTTGCCCTCAATTCCTGCAAGGTTGGAGCCTGAAGTTCTTCTCAGCCTACTTAATAGACATGCCTCTACCTTTCCAAACTTTCCCAAGAAAACAGGTTTCACTTGAGTCTCCCCAAAGGTGGCTGCCCAGCTCAACAGGCATGCCAGAACTGGCTTGGCGCTAGAAACCTATGGGCTGATCCTCACACAATGGCTGTGTCCCAGCCAGCAAGTGAACAATAAGACATCTGATAGACCTAGTGGCTCAATCCAGGTCCCCAGGCACTGATCAAGGTCACTGGATCACCCAGCTATTCCCAGGAGACTCCAACAAGTTCACACATTCCAAAAATTAAGCCTTCAGGGCAGTCCTGCTCTGTCTGAAAACTGTGGCTGAACTAGCCAGCCTCTGCTGGAACGCACGCATTCGCCTTCTGTGCCACTTCTCCACTACTCCCGACCTCTTTGTTAGCTTCTGGAGTCTCCTGCTGCCTCCGTCTTCCCCTGAAGCAAAGTTTCTGGGCGAGGCTGCCCAGCCAAAGATGGCTGAAATTTTCCCTCCCTGATCTCACCACAAGTGGCTGTGAAGGAGATGTCTCTAGTCTGCTATCTTGCTACATCTTGTCCTAATCTTTAACAAGAATGCTGTTAATGTTTTTTTTTTTTTTTAATTTGGCAGTATTCTAACTTTTTACTTTTTATTGTTGGAGATTCATTGGGGGTACAATAAGCCAGGTTACACTGATTGCATTTGTTAGGTAAAGTCCCTCTTGCAATCATGTCTTGCCTCCAGAAGGTGTGGCACACACCATGGCCCAACTCCTCTCCCTCCTTACCTCTCTCTACTTTTCTTCCACCCCCCATGACCTTAATTGTCATTAATTGTCCTCATATCAAAATTGAGTACATAGAATTCATGCTTCTTCATTCTTGTGATGCTTTACTAAGAATAATGTCTTCCACTTCCATCCAGGTTAATACAAAGGATGTAAGTCTCCATTTTTTTTTTTTTTAATACCTGAATAGTATTCCATGGTATACATATACCACAGCTTGTTTATCCATTTCTGGGTTGGTGGGCATTTAGGCTGTTTCCACATTTTGGCGATTGTAAATTGAACTGCAATAAACAGTCTAGTACAAGTGTTCTTATGATAAAATGACTTTTTTTTTTTTTTTCCTTCTGGGTAGATGCTCAGTAATGGGATTGCAGGATCAAATGGGAGGTCTAGCTTGAGTGCTTTGAGGTTTCTTCATACTTCCTTCCAAAAGGGTTGTGCTAGTTTGCAGTCTCACCAGCAATGTAAAAGTGTTCCCTTCTCTCCACATCCATGCCAGCATCTGCAGTTTTGAGATTTTGTGATGTGGGCCATTCTCACTGGGGTTAGATGGTATCTCAGGCTTGTTTTGATTTGCATTTCTCTAATAGATAGGGATGATGAACTTTTTTT